>VZTM01010381.1:132335-289276 GCA_013400555.1 Jacana jacana | reverse complement strand
TTTCTTTCTCCCCCCCCCCCCCCCCCCCCCCTTCATTTCCATAAACAATATGCACAATTCTCTGAGCCGTTCAGTCTGCAAATAAAGGCGGAGGGCTAAGTAAATTTGCTTCACACCAATTATTTTTGCGAGGTCAGTGAGTTAAGCATTAAAGAATACTGCTGTGGATGAGCACTGGTTTGTGCTATGAACTGGACAAAAGCTCTCAGCCCATAGCAGAGTCCGGTGTGTATCAGGAGGTCTTGTTCCATGAGTTAACAGAAAAATAATCCTTTTCTTTTAACAGCTAAGAACTACTCATTTTACAGCATAACCTGACTAAGTCACTTTTGTAAGTCACAGCATAGGAAAGAGAGTGAAAGATGTGTGATTTCAGAAAAAAAAAAAAGAATTAAAATAAAATCAATGGATCACTCAGTTCAGTATTAAGCTGTTTTGCTTCTATGCGCAGCATAAGGGTGAGTAGTCGTCAAATTATTGTGTTGTGTTTTTATGCAAATAAAATTACAGAAGGAAAGAACACTTTTAAATAATTGGAAGCCAAGTGAGGAGCCAAGAATCCAGCTGTTGTGGGTTTGCGTGGCTTTATTGTCACACTTCTCACTGTCACTCACACCAGCGAGAGCTGGCCCCGCATCTGACTCTTTACTATGTACGGCTGGTTTGTGAGCAGTAAGTAACTGTGACAAAACGCTCTGCACCCGGGTAATTGCTGATGATTACATTTCAGACAAAGGACTCCGGCTTGAACAAAACAGCGAGGCAATATTTCCCCGATGGAAGACAAAATTATACAGCGGTTATATTGCTGTTAATGGAGGAAAGAGTATGCTCTAAAGTCACTACTCATTTCAGGATGTGAGGTCGGAGTCAGACCCCGATGTTTCAGGGGATTTCAAAAATCAAACTCAAACAGAAAAATACGATTTTTGCTGAAAAAGTTAGAGATCAGACACAAGCTGGAATCGATGGAAATTTGATCTGGAAAAATCACTGCAGAATCTGATACTTTATCGCATGTCCTAAGAGACAGGGCTAAAAAGTAGTACTTGCCCTGGCATTTTTAGTAAGACCAAATTGCTTCATTTTCAGACACTATTCTGTTACAGTAGAACATAAGCAACTATTACATGTATCAGTAAAAGGAAGGCAATCACATTTCACATTTGATTATTTGGTACAAAACAGCTTTTAGATTATACATCTACAACCAAATAAAGCACATGGTGCGCCCTTTGAAAGCAGATGAAGAGCCGAATGTAACAATGGCCTGAATTCACACTGCCAGGGTTTCTTTGCGCCTTGACTTGGAGGTACCCCAAATCAGAGACTGCTCCCTCCCCCCACTCCCCCCATCCCCACACTTTGGAGATTTCCACCACCCTCAGAGGACCAAAGGACAGGAAGGCAGGAGTCCCCCATGATGGGCTGGGGTGCAGCGGTGCACCCCACAGGGCTCCTGCTCCCTGGGACTGCTGCCATCATGCTCCCTATAGAACTATACCTCCTGTAGAACTGACCCTGTGAGTGTAAAATCAGGCAATGAGCCACCTCCTGTTCAGATGAGAGGCATTGGAGCTGGCTACAAATCCTCTTTTGTAGAAGCTTTGGGTTTCTTCNTTTAATGGTGCCCACTCAGCAACTCTGTGATGTCATGCAGGGATCTTGGAATGATGGATTGTAGCAGTCTCTTATCAGAGGCACAAGAGCATTTGGAGCCATTTGTTGGTTGGGGTTTTTAGGGCACTCACTATATATCAAACTTGACCAGGTGCTTTAATTAACTATTTAAATCACTTTTCCCTTCCCTTAAATATCATGCCTCAATTCCAAGTGTTGGGTGACTGTATGAATTGCTCATTCTATACCTGAATTGTGCTGAAATTATACAGCAAGTCATGGGATGGAAGTATCACAGTGGAGAACACTATTTGGTTTTATTAAAAAAAATCTTAAAAACTTCTTAAAGGAAGTTTTTAATCTTTCACCATTTTAATGCCCTCCTTGTTTTTATTAATAGTAGAAGTGACTATAGCTCTCAAAATAGGAACAATCACAGTGGTGTAAGGTCTCATTGGGTCATCTCTGTTCAGAGAGTGAGAGTATCACTTAATTACTGTCAAACAGACAAACCTATCCCTGATCCATTTACAGTATTTAAGTTAGTAAGGGCTGAAGCCGATCAATACACATGAGCCTGGTAAAAGATGTCATTTTGTCATTTACAGTACCAGACAATACAATGAATGCAATATTTGCTCTTTCTGTGAGACGTCTGGGTGTCAACGATAACATCCAAGGTCTTTGCCTTTGTCACAAATATTTGATTGTCTCTTCGGCACCCTCAGTCACTAACAAACACCTCCGACATTTACTGGGGGCTGCCCATTTTCAAAGCGGAAACAATGCCAAGAACCACACATCCCTCTGCTGCAGAAACTTGTGAAACTCTTTGTTTCAGTTTTTCCCGCTGTGCTGAATAACTCCCTTGTCCCGTATGTCAGTAAATTTGAGTTCTTTACACTTTCCAGAGCTGTGTGGACCAGGCTGATGTGACCAGTGCTGACAAAAAGACCACCGCCTCCAGATATTAAGCATGAGCGCTGCTTGGAAAAAAATAATTGAAGAGTTTTGTAAATCGATTAGTGTCTGCTTGGAATTTGGTGCTAATTATTCAATCCCAGGAATGAATGGGGAATTTTCCTTGAGTCATCTTCCTATTCTCGAGTGCTGCAGAGTGGAATGAACAGGCAGCACAGGCATGACATTGCTGCTTTTAAGGGGAACACAGGGAGTGTAAACAGTTCTGAAATGAAAATAGCAAATTCCACAGTTATGACTCCAGTAAAAGTTACTCAGGCATTTAAATAATGGGACTTCCTACTCCCCAGATATCTTCCTTTCTGAAGAATTGTCTCAGGAAGGGATAGCATCAGGGATCATAAATTGTCTTTTGGCTTTTCAACACTTTACAGGCTCCCATGCATCGCCAACAATAGGACTGGGGAATGACTCTTAACAGCTCATTAAGGCTGTTTTTGCCAAATGCAAATAATAAAAAGGCCTCTTAAGAGGCTGTCTCATTTTTATTCAGAAAAGCCTACTACAGAATATAAAAAGATGCCATAAAATGGAAATGCAATAGAAAACTCAGTGCCGTTATCTTTGGTGTCTTTTGAAAGATTTCCAGGCTAACTTCAAATCTCATGGGCATTTCTGGGTGGATTGCTGAATGATCCTGCTCTGCCAATATGATGGTTGACTCCAAAGGGCACTTAAAAAAGACTGCATCAGGTACAGACACTGTGCTGGCAACATGCATGCTTACTGAGGAGTAAGGGAGAGGAAATAAATAGGAATGACATTTTCATGAACTTGCACCACATTTGCCACATTTTTTTAGTATTAGCTCCCAATTCACTTGCACTGCTTTGGTCTGACTGTCGGTCTGACTCTTTAGTGCTTTTGACCTTCCCACAGATGAAGAAAATACACTTTGGTTATGCATGAAATGCAATTTGGTGTCCCCAGACAGGAAACTCTCTCCCCATTTATATGCTAAGTGTTGGAATAGGATTTCCTAGATGAACACAAGCAGCGGCAGGAGCCCCACATCTGAGCACTGGCTGGGGTTTCAGGCGATTGCTCCCACCTCCAGCTTCCGACTCCCAGCCTCGCTACCTCCGTGCTCCAGCTTGGCTCTTGTTGCTTGGGAAGCCTTCAGCATTGCTGGGCCAGATGCCATCCCAGCACTCCTGCCTGGTGCCCAAATTGCCTTTGAGAAAAAAATACGTGCTGAGGCCCAAGGGTTTTGGCACTGATATTTCTTTTCCTCCCCAGAAAGATACAGGATTGTGGCTTGATCAGCCTGTGGTGGCGGTGTTAAACCCCAGTGCACATATGTACCAAAGACATTGGACAAAGTTGTCCACTGTTTTCAACTGAAAAAGACAATTACTCCAGCACAGCTTTAGAATAACTCTATGAAAACTAATAGAATTACATTTTACATCAGCTGATGTACTACTTCAATTGATTTACACAAGTGACCAATGTTAAAGTATTTATAAGAGATTGAGATTTGCTTCCTTTCCCTCTGAAAAATATTTCCTTATAATATTGGCAGGAAAAAAATGTCTTCTGAAATCTGAACGTTTGCTTAAATCTGAATTATTTGAATACTGGTAGGTTTTCCTTATCTTTAGAATAATGATTTATTATATAATAACACTAGAAATCCCCCAGTGAGAATCAAGCTGTCTTTATGGGAAGTAAGTCTGTTACCAGAATTCCCCAGAAGCTTGCTGAATGTCGCCACAGGGAGCCTGCAGTCTGCAGAATCAGGGCTCTTCATAAATTTGCTCTAGTCTATTAAATCAAGCTTAAGAATTAACATGAAGATTGGACTCAGTAACTTCTCTTGAGCAAGGCTTGAAAAAGGAATGAAACAAAAGAGAAATCCACTGGTAAGGCTTGCAGAATTTGGCCCAGACATGATCCATCGCTGGGAATTATTCTCAGGCTAGTTGATGGCCCATATTAATTCCTACATCACTTTCCCCAGCCTGAGCCAGTAGGATCATGGAATTGTTGGAACAGGTCCAGCGGAGGGCCACCAGGATGATCAGAGGGCTGGAGTACCTCTACTATGAAGACCAGCTGAGGGAGCTGGGCTTGTTCAGCCTGGAGAAGAGAAGGCTCCAGGGAGACCTTATAGCAGCCTTCCAGTATCTGAAGGGAGCTACAGGAGAGCTGAAGAGGGACTCTTTGTCAGGGAGTGGAGTTACAGGACAAGGGGTAACAGCTTTAAATTGGAAGAAAGGAGATTTAGGTTAGATACTAGAAAGACATTCTCTCCTGTGAGGATGGTGAAGCACTGGAACAGGTTGCTGAGAGGTTGTGAATGCCCCATCCCTGTAAGTATTTAAGGCCAGGCTGGTTGGGGCTTTGAGCAACCTGCTCTAGTGGGAGGCGTCCCTGCCCAGGGCAGGGCAGTTGGAACTCAATGATCTTTAAGGTCCGTTCCAACTCTAACCATCTATGATTCTATGATCAAATATCTAAATTTAGGCTAGGTTTCCCTGTAAAAGAAATAAGGAAGGTTTGGGGCTTCTCTCAGTCTAAAACACAGGGAAGGATTTCTGGCTGTGTCCCACACAGTTGCTGATATTATGCCACATGCAAACTTACACTGTGATTTATTGCAGTTTTCACTACCTTGGCCTTTCAGAGTGAAAGCGACAGGCAGACTTGACTTTTTAAAATGCAAATGAACCAGAACCTTGACGGGCCTTGGAATATTTTCCTAACTTCCTGAGATCCTGTAAAAATGTGCCTCTAACATTGTGTTATGTTGGGAGACCCCCATGAAGCAGCATAATGAAAAATGGCACAGAGCTCTTAAGCACAGGGATCCAAGCCATCTCCACCATCTTGCAACACTCACCCTCTTGTACGTTAACTTCTTTTGACTCTGCTCTCCATGTTCCCTGCCCTCCCACATTTAAAGATTGCATTGATTTGATAGTGGTTCATTGGCGCTATGCCCTCTAAAGAAAAAGACAGTAGGGTTAAATTGTGAATAGCCCTCAGTTTTGAAAAACTGCTGAGCTCCACCATATGGACTGCTATATGGCAAGGAATATGCTTTATTGGCGTTGCTTGGAGGTTTACAAGCAATCTTCTTGAAGTTTTAATGGTTGCTTGGGTGATTTATCCCATCTTGAGAGTCAGTGCTGTTAGGAGGCACCCAATTCTTGAGCTCTTGCTTTCCTTTATTATGAAAACCTTTAATCTTTCCTACATGTACCATAAATAACCTCATTATGGTCACACAGAGAAAAAGTAACAGTTCCCATGTAAGTTTTGACTTTTTACTTAACACTTTTATGAGCTACTTTAACTTCACAAGGGGGATGCTTAATATACAGCAGCAGAAATTTGGGGGATGAGGAGTAAGAGCAAGAATTAGTGTCATATACAATTTTGTGTCCTTGCAGCCATTAAGTCCAGTGCCATTTTTCAGCCAGGACTGCTGGCATGAAGACAGGCACTCTTTGCTTCCTTGAAATTCTCAAGGGCATCTCCTGCTGCTTCTTCCAGTGGCTGCTTCAGAGCATTTGGTACTCCAGTATCTGGTACCTCAACCTAATGTTTCTCCCCCAACACACTATTTACATCTGTTATCCACCAAAGTATTTTAATGGAAAGAAAGAAGGGATACTTTTGGAGACTGGGATGGGAAGTGCTGATAGAGTTAAACTGAGGACAGAAGTGTTGAGGTTCACAGCAGGAGTAATATTTACTTCAAGTTATCACCTGCATGTATTTAAGACAAAATCCACAAAAAAAAAAACCCCAAAACCCTGAAGGACATGCAGGAGACAGGAAAATCACAATTAGCTTTGTAGCTCAGCTATATCACCCTTTTATATCATCAGTTAAGGAAAAATGGGCCATAACCTCCTTAAATGCATCAAATACTCCAAACCTTTATGGCTCCCTATCAGAGCTGTCTTTGTCCAGATCGGTCAGACACAACTTTCTGTTCTTTGCCTCAGTTCATGTACCTGTAAAAGGCTGGTGATGATGTTTACTCCTCTTTGTGAAGCTCTGTGAGATCTACAGAGAGAAAAAGTCTGTATTAATGTTCAGTGCTAATACTGCTGTTTTTTCTTTAGCTTTTGTGATTCTGCCTCAAGGGATTTTCTTTAACAAAATCTCAGCCTGGGCAAAAGAGTTAGAGTTAGCCTTTGGGTCTATGTGGGATGGAGATCACCACACCCATGGGTAGAAAGCATGAGACAAATCTCAGATAAGGAGGGAACAATTAGAGAATTCAGACTGATGTTTCATGCAAAAGGACATGTAAATTAGCATAAAACAGCAGAGCATATAGCTTTAGATGGAGCGATCTGTAATTGAAGCAAAGCTCTAAGTGCATCTCTTGAGCTAATTGCCATCTCAAAGATTGTAAAAAAAAGAAAGCAGAAAAAAAAAAAGCACTGGAGGGCAAATTACAACTTTGGAGAAGGGATGGACTAAAGTTAGAGGATGCATGTGAGAGTTATGCAGGGAATTTGCGACGGGTTGGGCAGTGTTTTATGGAACATTTGCCCTTAAGTTTTAAATATGTCCTTGGTTGAGTAAGGGGGGTGGGGAGTGCAGGGTTAGAAATGCCTCTCTTTTTGGAGAGAGGACATTTGATCTGAAATGATATAGAAGAAATATATAATGTAGAACAATGATAGATTCAAACGTACCGTGATTTACTTACTCCCTCAGCAATCCTTATGAGGCATTGTGAAGACTAAAGCCAAGTCCCCAGGCTCATGTACAACATTGCACCTTTGCCTGGGAGATTTTCACTATTGCCTATAACACAGACACTGCTCCCAGCCAGAGGCAGGAGCCCAGGAGCCCCCATCTGACAGACTGGTGGCGAACTGGCAAAACCAACATTCCTGTATAACACTTCAGGTAATCACAACTGGCTTAATTAGCAGCATCTTGTATCTTTTGGAAATGCATCAGTACAAAATGTAGAAGGGGATACTTTATCGACC
This sequence comes from Jacana jacana, assembly GCA_013400555.1. Taxonomy (NCBI): domain Eukaryota; kingdom Metazoa; phylum Chordata; class Aves; order Charadriiformes; family Jacanidae; genus Jacana; species Jacana jacana. Next base: position 281,711 of record VZTM01010381.1, on the reverse strand, counting down.
TGCCCAGTAAGGTGTCCAGTTAAAACCCAATAATAAACATATATTGCTGAAACTTCTAAAGGTTCAGACTATTAGCTCAATCCATTTGCTTTCTTTTCCACTTTATTATCTTTTCTCACATAGAAATTGTACCAATTTGGAAAAGAAAGCACCATTTTTGGTAGAATTATTTCCAGCACCAATACTGGGATATTATGAGAGTGCCTATGTGTTCCTGCAGTACAATAAGACCTCGCATTAAACTAGGATTTTAGTTGTACTTTACAATTGCTATCAAGAAAATACAGATAACTGCTTTGCCTTTTTGTGAAGCTCGGTAAGGTTGGAGGATGTAAAAGGGACATCTGATGTCAGTACTAATCTTATAATTTTTTCATCTTGTTTGGTGATTCTGATAAAGGAACTTCCATTAATGAAACATATGCACTGACAAGACAGTAAGCTTGTGTGCATTTAGCAAAGCTGGGAAGAGTTTGCTTTGGAAGCAGCATGAGTGTGCCAGGTTATGGGATGCAGCACACAGCCCCTTACAGCAAAGTTCAGAGACCCGGCACAAAAGAAACACAGCCCCTCAAATCTGGGCTCTCTGTGTATCCATGGGGAAGGGAGTAATAACCAATTTCTACCACATGGTGCAGAGAAATGGACTTTATTTGTACTTATGGAGAAATAGTCTCTTTTGGGGAAAACCAACCCCCTACCCTGATCTCCATTGCAGGAGTTCATTCAAAGGGCTGCTTTAAACACATTTTCTTATCGTCTATATACTCTGCACCGACGGGTGCACTGTGTGGATGAGAGAGATCTAATTCTCCTAGCACATTCTCAACTTCTTAGTGTAAATGACATTCCATGCTTGCTGGAATAAAGGTAGAATATACAAGTTAATAATATATTATCAGATATTTTTAGATATTATTACTATCAGCACAATCTGTTATCAACTTTAACAAGCTGATCCGACAGACAATGTGTCATAATCTCTCCAAAAGTTCATTTTCCCTGTTTGGGTCTCCTCATCAGGTCCACCTGTGGCCTGTGGTTGAGGCCACACAGCCTCAGAGGATTGTTTACTTTAACTCAGCAGCATATTCCCATAAGTCTGGGGCTATTTCCCAATTTTGAAGATGGTGTGGGGAGGGGATTGGGAGCTGATGATAACGGGATGGAGGAGATTAAGCAGCTAAGCCATCCATTTTAGTTCCAGTGATCAAATTTCACAGTCTTTATCTGAAGCACTGACTAGCGAACTTTTCAAGTGGGGGTAAAATGAGGGAGTGCAGCTATGACCAATATCTTAATGCATGTTGATCGCCACCACAAAATTGCCATCTACCCAAAGATGCGTGTGTCTTTGTGCTGGTATGTGTGTTTAAGCTAGAGAGTTTGATTTTATAAACGTTTATTCTTGTTATCTGTAGAATACTTATAGTAGAAAGCTCTGCTCCCAGTTGTGATCGCAATCACGCTCACAGTAAGTATCAGGGGCAGAGAGATGAGGTTTGTAAAGATCAGCATAGATACCAGGGAGCAGATTTTGCTCTTAGGCAAACAAAATGCTTAAGGATTGAATAGCAAATGCTGCACGGGACCATTAGGTAGAAATTTCTTTTCAAGAGGGAGGGAAAAAAAAATCCCCCAACTTAAGAATTAAAGAGAATTAAAAGTCAGTGTTGCCCAGACATTTTACAAGGAAATGTAAATGCTTAATACTATGGGTGCCAAATGCTACGAAGTACAATTAAATGTTATTAAGCTTTTTTATGGCAAGAGGGAACTTTTTCTTACAAATAGTTTTTAACTAGCAGCTTTACTTGTTTATCCTCAAAAAGAAAAATCTTTGCATGTTTTATTTAAAACTAAAATGCAGTGTTACACATATTAACATTCTTTGAAAGCTCCCAAGAGTTTTCCAGACCTCCCATAGGTACCCTGAGGGGAAAATCAGAACCTCATATGGAGAAGTGTGGGGGTGAGAAGAGAAAGAAAAGTTAGTTCCACGTGGATTTTAATGCATCTGATCTCAGGGGGCATGAAAAAAACCCAAAAGTGCATTTTACAAGGTGAACACTGTATTGATTTGAGGTCTTTATATCAGAAGGAGCTCAATTAATCTGATTTCAGTTGACTGATAATACATTCTTACCTTTCAAAACCAGAAGCAACTGCCATAGCAACAAAATATAAATAAATGTACACAGCAAAAAGCACCATAACAAAAGATAATGATGTATATTGTTAAAAATGGAAAATACTGTAGTTTAGGTCCCAAAAGCGTCAGAAGTGTTCATAGTGATATTTCTGTTACAGGAAAGACTCGAGGTCAGTTTTAAATACAGATGGTGATTTAACTGTTTTGATCTTTGTTGTTATTTTATTCTAATGATTACATGCTCTATAAACAGAACTAGGCAAGTCGTGCTTCTTGTGAACTGCTGAAATAATAAACGCATTATTTAAATTAAACCTGTAGGACTGACTGTATGGAGAAGAAATGAAATTAACAGGTAGAGGGAAAAGGTGAAAATCTGGTAACAAACACACACAAATGACAAGCCTCTGCCTTTGCTGCCATGGGATCAGAAGCTCACGCGTACAGACCGTATTAGAGCTGCAAGTCTTTGAGCTCACAGAAGTAGCACTAATGGCATTTCTCCAAGGATTTGCATGGACACCGTCATGATGTCTGCCTTGCTGTGATGCTTCCAGTGTTGCCATTGGTATTTGTAACCTGGAAACCTCTTTTTGTTTGCCCATGGAGTAATATATGTGTGTGTTTTCTGGAGTTCTTTTGGCTGGCTTGACACCAGAAGATAAATAATACAGCACCTTATGAGAGTTAAGAGTCAGCTGGCACACTGTAACAAACAAAGATACTCAGAGGCCATCGCATTGCAACAGGCTAAACCTTGGGTGCAAACCTGCTACGGACAGATAAAAGTTAATCAACTTGGCTTCATTCATATGTTGCTAAAATAAAGGACTTTTATGCATATTTAAACACACTAGAAGTTTAATTTTCAAATGGGATTATAATAATTAATTTCTGTTATTTGGCTGTTTAAAAGAATACAACAAAGCAAACCCAAGAGAACAGTAACTTAAAATCCCTGCAGTGTTTGTTGGAAAGAGTTGAAACAATAGTTCGGGCTCCAGGGCCACCGTAGCATTGCAAAAAGATGGCAGAAGGTCCCTGCCAAACAAGTGCCCCTTTCTCCAGGGTCCACATTTACAGAGACTCCCAGCAGCCAACAAAGTGCCAGCACTGGGACAGCACACAGTGTGTGACCATTAATCTGCTACTGCCCAGGCACCTGCTCAGCAGAACATGACTGAGACCTTCCTTACTCCTTTCTCAAAAAGGAATTTCAAAAGCAGGAATGTTTTCTTATCACGAGCAGCAACTTTCAGACAGGCAGACTCATGACTGCTGAATCAGATAAAGTAACTACGGAATTTATATGGTCCCCATTATGGAGTATCTGAATATGATATGACACAACATCACGCTGACATTGGGAAACATTTTAATCTGTGCGTTTCCTTGTATAAAGGGTGAAACTGAGACAAAGAGAGAGCAGGAAAGTTGTTCAAGGTTGTTCAGGAAGTTGAGGGAGGACCTGAACATGAGCTGTCAGGGTCCTCAGACAACACACTACCCTCTGCACAGGTCTTTCCGTCTAAATTAGTATTTGTGAGATTTTAATTAATGACGGTGTCTATTGAGCTGTGTAAAGTACATGGGGATGTTATATCTCATGGACAAATTATTGCCAGAAATCTGTAAAAGGACCCCGTCTTAACTTTTGCACCCCACCTGTGCCCTGCACAGAACCTGTGCTGACTGACTCCCCTGCCATGGGGAACAAACCATGGATTTTAGTGGCAGCTCATGTAGGAGGGTAGCCAGATTCTGCCTTCTCGCTCAGCTGTCAGTACTCTGCTGTTTGTGTTTAATCCAGCTGCAAGGATGAATCATGGACTGGACCTGCCCTGTATCATGCTGTAAACTGTCCAAATTGTCATGCTGAGTGGTTCACAGTGCTGGATTTCAAAAGTGGAAGTAGAGTGAACCAAGAGAAGGATGGTGGGGGGGTAAAGGCAGCTAGACTGTGGTAAATGATAGAAAATAATGCTCTTAGAAACCAACCAGCCACTGACCATCATCAGCCTAACTTCGTACCTTCAGGGCTACCAAGATGATTAAGGGAATGGAGTATCTCCCATACAAGGAAAGGCTGAGGGAGCTGGGTCTCTTTAGCTTGGAGAAGAGGAGACTGCGGGGTGACCTTATTGATGTTTATAAATATGTTGAGGGTGAGTGTCAGGAGGATGGAGCCAGGCTCTTCTCAGTGACATCAAATGATGGGACAGGAGGTAATGGATGCAAGCTGGAACATAGGAGATTCCAGTTAAATATGAGGAAAAATTTCTTCACAGTGAGAGTGACTGAACACTGGAACGTGTTGCCCAGGGAGGCTGTGGAGTCTCCTTCTCTGGAGACATTCAAAACTCGCCTGATCTGATCTAGGTGTTCCTGCTCCGGCAGGGGGATTGGACTAGATGAACTTTCAAGGTCACTTCCAATCCCTGAGATTCTGTGATTCTGTGATTCTGCCCTCAGCCCAACACATCAGGACTAACTTCTACACCATTGTTCACTGGCTGGAAGTTGAGCGTTTGAATCTGAATGTTTCCTTCATAAAACAGTAAACAATAAATCTCTCCCAGGAACTGAAGTAACTCATAGATGCAATCTGACATGCTAATGATGGAGAGACATCCTGACCTAACCGAACTTCTTTGCTTTTGATCACAAGAATGAAAAGGTTCTATTTGCTTTCCTTTGCACATCAGCGCTACCTGCACTGCCGTATCTGTGATTTGCTGTAGATAGGTTTCTGCTGGTTCCTTTTTCAGGGTGAACCAAGCACTTTCCCTTTTTGGTTACTGCATGACCACAATAACGGCCTACGTTACACTGACGAGCAGTTGAGCCTGAGAAGAGTGAGGAACGCTTTGAATTAACCCCAGCGCTTTGTGCTTGGAGAGAGATGTTATCTGTTCCTCAGCAAAAGTAATTTTTTGTGCAGGAGGACAAGATAAGGTAATATGAAAACCATTAGACATTTATTTCCATTTCTTATATTCGGATGTGTAGGGGTTTAAAAAGTGTTATAGGGCATTTCCTTAAGATGCATTATAAAAGACATTTTTATATATTGCTAGTCTAATCAAAGTCTAAGAAACAGGCATACTCAGGCAGCAAACTAGAAGTTGATAGACACTCTCAACTAAGCTGAAATGGTTTATATTCTGTCAAAAAACAAAGCAATAAACAATTGGTTGTTTGCAAGCATACTATGAAAAGGGGTTATTAAATAAATAACCAAACACATCACTTTCCAATAGTCAGAACTATAACAATACAGAGAGGGAGAACACATGTAATAAGAGTTATATGAAGGTAGGACCTTTGTTAATCTAGATATAAATCCAGACTCTACATCTGTCATCTCCTGAATCAGGTTTGAAAGCCAGTCATAACCCGCCAGTCAAATACAGGTTTCATAAGCTTTCCTAAAGCACAAAGAGATAAATAATCCCAATTTACTCTCTTTGTAAATAAACACATTAAAAAGGCTTTTAATTCAACAGGGTTCCTTCCGACTTTAAGTTTTACCAAAGGTGAGTAAGAGATCAGAGCCCACCATCCAGCTGTTTCAAAGCAGCTAATCAGGGCTTTCGATAAAGCCCATTAAGAAACAATGAAACCAAACCCAAATCTACCTTCTGATACACAATCTGGGAGCACATCCTCCATTCCCTCATTTTACCTGCTCTTCTGTCTACAATTCCAATGTGCTTAGCAAAACTCCACGGCTTGCAAGCCACGTACCAAGCCTGAAGCTCATGCACAAGCTGTGAAGTTATAAATTGCGGTCTGAATGATAGATAACATAGAAGAAAAATTCGCTTAAAATAATTTTGTGGCATTTTTCTCTCAATATCACATGAGAACACAGAGAAATAGAGTTAAACACCATACACTGGATGGTTGTAACTATGCTAACTTCAGGGCTGCAAGCACATGAAGCCCAGGGGAAGCTTCACTTCCAATACAACACAAGCAGTTTCTGGTCATCTGAAGTTAGTGTGATCTTCTGGGGTTATTACTAATTCAGCAAGGTGCTTACACAAGGAAAGTACTGACTTGCTTCCAACAAACAACTTTCATCTGAATGTTATAATAGACCATATTGTCCCTTTGAGCCAGAAGATGTTTTGGTACTAGATATCCTCCAAGAAGACAAGAACAAAACCACAAACTCAAAATAATTGTGAAGCATCTCAGAGACTTCAGATGAGGAAGAGATTTCACAGGGACTTTTACCTGTGCTAATACCAGAAATTCCTTCTCTTCCTGGAGTTTTAGGAATGTGGCTATCCAAAATTTCTGTAGATTAAAAAGTCTATTTGTTTAATGTGAAGAATACACTCCAGAAGGCATACAGACCTAAAAACGTGTTACTGTGACAGATAAGTTTTGAATATTGAGACTTTAATGCCACTTTAAATTTGAGGTTGATTTATCTTTGCAAAAATTTGTCTAACTTGACCACTTTTTTTTTTTTTGTGGGGTTTTGTTTGTTTGTTTTGGTTTTGTTTTTTCTTTTCTGTTTTTTTCCAGAAGGAATCATAAACAAGAAGCCTTCTTTTTTTTTTTTTTTTATTTTTAGAATTCAAATATTATGTTTATGTGATTAAAAAAACCCACCCTAAAATGCTCCCCTCTCCTCAAAATTTATGAATTCTCTTTGTTCCAGATGATTGTAACACTTCTGAATTAGGCAAACCATTTGGTGTGTGCGTGCAAGACCATAGAATGAATTTTATTACAGCTACAAACCAGATTTTCAGAAGTCGCTTAGTAACGGAGAGCAGATGAAAGGGGAACCAGCTGAGATCTGTGCACTGCAAATTGTTTCCCCATGATTAAACTATTTCATCCTCCGGGCTAACATCCCTGTACTTGTTTGGCAACAAGTGATAATGTTAGTGATAAAAGTCTCTCCTGGATGATCAGGGAAGGATGACAACAGTTATTATTACCCTTTTTTCCTCCTCCACCCTGCCCTGTGATTAGTAAACACTTCTTTTACAGATATTTTGCCAAATACAATGCGATCTGTATGAGGGATTAAAGTAATAACAATAACAAGAATAATAATAGCAATAGTGTCTGACATTGTCATACTGCAACATTGCAAAAGCTTTTGATGTGTTGTAAGAGTTTTGCCTTGGGAAGAATGCTGAGAGCACTCCGTTAGTACTTAAGGAGTACAGTATGTGACTGTGTTCCAGTTTGACCAAACTCTTTTTGCTTTAATTATTGCTTTTGGGGCTTAATTATGATTAATATATATTATTGCTATATTTTTAGAATTCATATATATATATTCATATATATATAACTTCACATTAAGTTATCATAAACTTAAATTTACTACTTGCAGCAAAACATAAAACTGGCTGCTAAATCTATAACTGGCTCCTCTACAGAGTGAGCAAGACACAAACTATTTGTCCCTCAGGATAAAAATAAATAAATACATAAAATATGTCAAATAAATTACGTTCATTCATTTGCTTATATGTTGCAAATTTTACTCATTTTATAGTGTTACATTTTTTGACAAAACATTGCAAACTTCTGGGCATCATTTTCAAAGCTGGATCCAACCCAGCTTTGTATTTTTATCATTTGTATTTTTATTAGGTCAATGGGAATTCTAAGCATTTAGTGTCTTTGAAAACCACGTCACATTTTTAGGTGCTCTACGTGTGAATTTTGATTAGTACTGAAAAATACAGTTTGAGCCGCTGTTTACAAGCATTCCTGAATAGAGGCTTAATTACCAATTCAAATGCTAGTTTTCAGACATCTGAATTTACAGTTTTGGCTTAATTAGTGCGCAGGTGAAAATTTCTGGAAACTTTTGGAATCACAAGTTTAAAGGAACATGTATACACCAAAAGAAATTTGAAATCAGACAGGTATATTAAAAATTAAAAAGAAATCACAGAAAACTGATACCAACACACACTCCTTGCTCCAGGGACCTGAGCACGTGGCCTCTCAGATGCAGCAGCGCTGCTTGAACATAAAGACCCCCCTTATTTCAGCAAGCATGTGTAAATGTGTGTTGGGGTGTGCGGAGGCACCCGGGAAGCCGCTTCCTAGCTAAGGGAAGGTTTATACGCAGCCTATTCAATACAGGAACTTTAGCTACTAAATGGTTTTCAAATACAGTTCATTTTCATGCCCTGATTTTTAATGAAAAGTGCCTGCTGAGTGCAGTACAAACCATTTGGTGCCCCAGTGTCAGGGGAGGAAAAGAACAACATTCAGTAAAACTGAAGGTTTTTATTATCACGTCGTAAATGAACAAATGGCATCTGTCAATACAAAGGAACTCATAGGGGGTATAGAAAGGAAGCTTAGTTATTACACTCAGGGTGTGCTGCTGAAGTGACAAACTGGAGTTTTATTAACATGCCAGTTATAGATCTCCTCTTCCTCCCCCACCGCCCCGACCCTTTTCTTTTACCTCCTTCAATTTGGTACATACCAGAACTGCTGTAAAATGAGCTTTGGTCAGACAGTGCTCACAGTTTAATGCTGGAAGTTGCAATCATCACTATGAGTAATTAAAAAGAGGGGGCCTCTTTCATTCAAAATGAAAACCTGGTCCCGAATTTGGGCCTCCTTTGGGGACTGTCCCTACGCCGGACCAGGCAGTGAATCTCTCCAAGCACTAATCCCATCATAGTTTTTGTATTTAGGCAATAAACATCTTTCACTGCACTGATAAGTGACAAAGGTGTTTATGGGCTTCAGGAAATGTTTATACCAAAAGTATAAAAAACCCCAGAGATGGGATTGTTCACACTTGCAGGGAATTGGGTTTGGGTGGGAGATGCAGAGAGGGATGCAAAGGGAGGCGCCAGGGGTGGGAATCTTGGCAATGGTTTTTACTGGGAGGCATTAAGGCGTTTTTCTCATAAAAGAGTTTAGTGGCTTTGAGCAGGTGTGGCTGGAAGCTGGCAAACGCCAAGGCAGCCATGGCCCGAGGTGAGCTGGGGAAGCCCTGGGGACCCCCGCTTCCCTGCCTGGCGAAGGAAACGGGGCTGGAAGTGCCCCCCCGTGCCCCGCTGGGATGCTGAGCCCGGCTGCAGGTTCACAGCAGGAGTTTTTCTGTGCCATAGAAAGGGAAAAAGCTGGTGTTCCTCTTTGGAAAAATCGTACAATTAGACCTACAGTATGCTGAAAAGAGCTTAGTGGGCCAGATCTAAATCATGTTAGCAACCGTGCAAATACAGGACATCGGACATTTTACATGGAAACAAGAAAATCCCAGAATCGCTTGTGTGCTTTATTGGCTTTTTCAATTGCAGGGACCAGTTTGGATTTTATGATTAGCAAGCATCAGAGCTGCATTTAAAATGGAGCACGAAAGGAAGCGCCTTTGGGTTCTGACTGTAAACAGCAGTTTCAGTGAGACTTCCTTTATAAAGTATCCAGAACACAAAGTCAAGCTGCTTCTCACTGATGAAATAAACACAGGTAGGAATTTCATACTGTCCCGACAAAGAGAAAGGATTCTCTGCAATGAAGTCTAAGGACCAAAACTGTAAGCCAGGAGATTCAAAAGATGCATAAGCAGATCTAGATCAATTTAGGACTTGGACTGACCTTGTGAATTCAAGGCTCACTGGTGCTTGGCAATGCACGGGAATGCTGGGGTGACTGTGCACAGCCTCTACTGGCCCATTTGATTCCCTCCTGTCACAAAGGAGCCTGCTTTAATGCCACTTTCCAAGACAAGTAGGGTGGACACAGCCCCCTCCCCAAGTTTTTAGGGAACATTACAATTCCCAAGGGGTGTGCTGTCTCCTACAGTTCCCACTGGGGATGACGCACAACCAGCCTGTGTCATACCACTGGCGATGAATTACAGACCTAAGTGCTGGAGCAAACTCATCACAAGTGGAAATTGTGCAGACCCAGACACAGCCTTCTTGGGATAACACCTACTTGCTATTTTTCACCCTCACCTCCGGATTCTACCTTACTCCAACAATATTAACGTGTCGTGAGTAGAGAAGCCTATCTCTTAGATAGGCCATGGTATTGAAAAAATCCTTGCTTTGTCAAAGTTATTTGGAGGTTAAGCTAGGCTTTGCTCCCCTCCCCAGGGGAAACTATGCCCTCGGCTGACACAGCTCAGTCGGCTGCAGACCCTTTTCACACCTGCAGAGAACCTGCCCCTGCCACATCTCCAGTGCCACTCGTCATACAAAGATTTATCAGAACCTTTGCACAAAAGCCATGTTTCCTTTCACCAATCGACAAATTAAAAAGCCTCTTAAAACCAGAATAATCTCAGGGATGTCACCTTTTGTAAGGGATGGCTTTATGTGCCCATTTCCTTCTCATGCAGACTCCTGCTTTTACAGCTTAATGGCAACAACCGCTTAGCTCAGCGCCTCTGCCATGAAGGGAAGGGAAAGCAAACCAGGGCACCTGGCTGAGACCGTCCTTCTCTCTTCATCTGGATGAGTAACGTCTCGCAGACCTCTCTCATCCCCCCCACCCAAAATGCAAGCACACACCAATGTAAACACTTGGCTGAAACAGAGAGAAGAACCCTGAGAAGTCTAAAACACCAGAGCAATTTTTCAGCCCTGCCTGAGCCCAGGGGGTTCTCATAATATTATAGTAGGAATCTTGACCTGTCAATGTCCTACAGCAGAGTTACACTGTGTTTCCAAAAAAAGGAGTTACCTGTAGAGTGCCAGGAAGGTGGATCCGCTCTCTCAGAGAATGGAACTTGCCTTCAGTAGAGTTTTAACTCAAAATTAACATAAAATGCTAATGGACGAAATAAAGATTGCCAGGCCATTTCAGCAACTTGCTTTTCGGTTTTATGTGGTGGGAGATGAAAGGGCTTGTGTACCTTTGGCAGATGGAGGGCTGGGAACAAACTTCAATGTTTGCTTCAAATTAACAGGAAAAAGAAAAAATCATAGTAGCTTTACTTGATTGTCCCCATGTCTTTGTGTTTTTGCCCCCTGGAAGATACTTGCTTGCTGGGGGAAATCTTACAGAAAGAGAATCTGTTGATAGAAAAGAGAATGTTTAGGGAAAGCAACTTTAAAAATATTAATCTACAACGGAAACATAGACTAATTTGGGAAGAACACTTACATGTCTCGGGACCTGTGCGTGTTTCAAAGCTTTTCTGAACCAGGACCTTTAAGGTTTTGTCTTCACCGAGACAAAGGTGTCTTTTTACAACCGGGCAGTGAGCCTGCGGTGGGGATTTTACAGTGAGATAACTAAGTGGAGACAAGGCGCTTTGGTGTTTATGGCAAGGAGGTGAGGTCATTGCTGCCGCTGCTGACCTCACCTACCCACCATGCGCTACCGCAGTGCTGTCTCCAGCTCCTGCTGCCTGCTATCCCCCATGGAAAATAAAAAGCTTTGTTAAGGAAGACATAGCAGGAGGTCCTTTCTGAGCTGGGATTTGAAGAGGTGAACTAGGAGAAGCAGGTTACTGGAGAGCTGTTACAGCTCACCCCAAGCTATGGGGACAGGATGGATTAGCAGTGAGCTCCATCAGAGGACCTCCAAGACAAGCTGCCATGAGCTGTAGCCTTGTTAGTAAGCCCCAAACTGGAAAGGGAACACTTATCCACAGCATTTCACTCAACTTTTTATCTTTACAGTTTTTTTTCCTGTTGCATGAACAATGCATTGAAGATTTCCTGCACATTATGCCATTGGATTCTCTACAATTCAATAAAGACTGAACACATTACAGCCCTTTCTGCAGTCTGGAAATGCAGACATCCTTCTCAGATATCCAGCTATTTTCATGAAATGCATCATCTTTATGACCTCTGCCTCCCCACCGAATTTAGGTCAGGCCTGGCAGCAAATTCTAGAATTGCTTGAGAAGAAATGTCTATGGAATGAGACAGACACCACATTATCACATGGGTCTCCTTTCCTGCATAAATCAGGACAAAAGGCTTTAATTTATAAAGACTTATTGTATACCATGAGAACTAGAGACTGAGAATACTAACACCCACTATTCCTGTAGGTACCACAACGTGACCTAAGTGTTGCTTTTACCTGGTTGTTTTAACCTTGGTCACACAGTAGTTTGTGATAGCTAATGAGTTAATCATTGTGAATGAGACACCAGTCACGTAAAACTTTCCTATTTTTTCTCTTAATGGAGATTTATACATAACATACCAAAGCTCCTTTTGTAGCTGATACACATGTGACTCAGTCACATGAGTAGTTTAAGCACAAAATTCTCTCCCCCCCCAAATTGTCGTGTACAAACAAAGGAAAAATCCATTCAGTTGAGAAGGGGGAAAAGCTTTAGCTGAGGGTTTTGTTGTGGCTTTTTTTATTATTACTATTTTATTTTAATAAGAAAGTAATCATTTTAATCATGTGATGAAAGAGATTCCTATGAAAGAAAGCCGGGCAACAGTCATCCTTATCTAAAAACCCTAAAATAAATAGGGTGAGATCATCTGAAGAAGTTATTAACGCATAATCTATGCTGAGTAAAAGCACTGTGACCTATGGTCATCTTTAGTGCAGTACAGTGACTACAAAAGGGATATAAAATGTATGGAACTTTTTTTCACCTTTTAGCTCATGCAGTGGTAAATTGTCTCATCCTGCTGATACATTGCTGTTTGTCATGAGTGATCTAGAAATGAAAGGAACAAACACAAAACAAATCACTGAAACATTTCACACCTCATCATCAAACCCATGTTCAGAAACACTGTGGAGAACTCTTTTGTTGTGCTCTACCAATAATCATGGGGGGAGAATCAGACCACATATTTTTTAGAGGCACTAAAAATTCTGCTTTCACTGGATAAATCTATAGTATAAATTTATGAAATCAGTTGGGTTTTTTGTTTGTTTGTTTTACCTTTTGTTTTTAAGACACAGAGCCAATACTTGACATATTTTCTAACAGCTTTCCTCTAGCAAACTTCACAAACTATTGTAAGAGAGGAAAAACATTCTTGTGGAATGAGTGTAATTAAACCTACCTACATGAGAAAACTAAAGCACTGAGACAATTTCTGTAGTTTTCCAGCACAACTAACAGTACACTGAGAATTCTTCCTCTACTCTTTGCATCTGCTAAACAGTTCGCTTTACTATCGATTTCCTTTTGCTGTTCAGTCGCAGCACTCCTGACTTTCTGGGACAGGGATGTTGTATTTACACCAGGATCAGATAAGCCCCAGGCTCACTTACTGCAGCCTAGGAGCCAGACTGATGGCATTCAGAATAAGAATTTCCCATAGTGCTGCTATTCATATTCAGAATCAGAGAAATTAATCTGTCTAATCTGTAGAAAAGCCTGTTGGCATTGCACTAAAATTGGCAGTACTTGAATGTTTCCCATCAGGGATGAGACCAGGCAGCCTTTTCTCTCCAGGAGAGCTACTAGCAGTGTTGCTGAAGGTCTGGATCTGAGGTCCAGTCGTCGGTGGAGAGGAGATGGCAGTTCAGAGCATCCTCTTGTAGACAGATGGACGTGGCCACTAAATACACCAGTTAAGCAGGCACACAGTGCCACATCTATTAGGACCATACCATGTCTGCCAGGGCCATTTGGAGATCTCAGGTTTTGTCCAGAGGTCCCTTCACACAGCTTGGGCCATGCACAGCCTCCACATATTGAACTGAGCTAATCAGAGAATAAAACTGTCTCCACATGTTGGTTTTGTTGAAATTTCAGGTGGATTTTTTCCCAGCCTTTTTTCTGCACAGAAGAAAAAAAACAACATTTTTTTCCCCCTGCTGGCAAACAGGGACAGGAGTGGCTAAACCCAGCGTTATTATAAGCGCCAGTATGTAGGTATATATAATGTGGGACTAGACCAGTGTCTAGAGGCACATCGACCTGTCTCCTGGCAGATCCTGAACTGAGGGTGGACAGAAGTTTCTTGTGCTTGGGAGGAATGTATCTCCTGCTTCTGAGGTGGGGAAACAGCCTCATTTTTCATGGGTACAAAGAGGAAAAACTAATACTTATACTGAAGAAATACATTTTGCATAGATATATTTTACCCTCTCCTGCTATCCACCTCCCCTGCTTCTTCTGGCATAAACTATTGCATTCCTTTAAGATTTATGAAAGATTATTTGAGTGAGAAGTGAATGTCTGAGCAAATGACTAACTGACCTTCCACCTATGATCATGACCCTAAACCAGACAAGCCTTTTGAAGAAATATTTTGGATTCAGTTAAGAAATGGCAGTGTAATTGGAACAAACTTGGCAGGGCTGCTCAGCACTCTGCCAGGACAATGCCGTGTTAGAAAACCTTTGTCTATTGCTTTGTTTCTGGAGTTAAGATGATGGTCGATTTTTCCACAAAGAAGACAAGACACAAGGAAATTTTCAGACTGTAGTGGCAAAAAAAAAAAAAAAAGAGTAATTTGTTTTAAAAAAATATTTCATGGCCAGAAAATAGCTTTCATCAAGTCTATAAATCAGCTACAAATTAAAGTACTTGGACATTGAATTTCTATTTTTTAAATTGGCTTAGAGTGGGTATCTGTCCATATTTCTGAATAGGGAACAATGAGCATCTAAGAGTTTATCTTTTAGTCTCACGGGAGATACCCAGGCATTCAGATAACCAGCAATGCCTGTATTATAGATACCTTCATATAATACGACAGAGGTAGGAACACTAATGACGTCAGATGCTGCAGCAAGGAGAGAAACCATACTTGGGGACTATATAAATGATGGCACTTCAAAATTCTCAAGAGTTTCTGAGCCAAAGGTCTCAAATACAAACCAAGTTTTCTATTACCTCTATGAATGAAAGATGTTTCTGCTTGACATTTTAGTCTTTGGTCACTCCTCAGTGTCACTACCAACATGGTCAGAAGTTATCTGCAGAGACACACGTGTGAGCCAGCTTGATGGTGCTTTGCAGGGCTGTGTTTTGCTGCCACGTGTTGGGAAATATCTCTAGGGGAAAAAGGCTTCAATGCTGAAGAGCATCTAAGATATTCCTTTGCTTTTCACACTTAAAACAATGATGTTAGCCAGGAAAAACCAGAAGAATCTCAAAGGGCAATTTCATAAAAGGACTGACTTTTTGCAAGAAATTCTGAAGTGAAGAAAACTCTCAGTGTAAGACACAATGAGATTACAGGCTATCACTAATTAACCCGATTTACGAAGTGGAACTCAGCCCACCTCTCTGGGCAGAGGGAGCAGTTTGCATCAGCTAAGTTTTGTAGAAAGATATTTAGAAAAATGCAGTAGGGAGTGATGAGCACAGACCTCAGTGAGACAAATATTCCTGAGCTCATTAGGCTTCTTTCTCTTTCTTTTTTTTTTTTTTTTTTTTTTTTTTTTTTCCTAATTCTCTGAGTGCTTCACTTCTGATTCACCTTCAATATTATTGCCTAATATGGGCTAGTTTTAAAATTCCAGACTTACTCTCTTTTTGCATGTTTTAAAGTAGGGAGACAAAAAACCTACCCAACAATTTATCACAAACAGCAATAAGATACGGCTATAGTGCAAGGTCTAGTTGGACATTTTAGTCATATGACCTTCATATCTTTGCAAGGATCTATTGTTACATTCCATTTATTTTTGTCAATATTGACATCTGACCATGGACACAAAATGATCTTTTTTTCTTGCCTATACTCTCCTGTCCAACTTTGCATTAAGAAAGCAATTGAAAAGCCTAATGCATGGAAAGTGAATCTTTTGTGTTCACTATAATGCCCAATTTTTCCTTTGGAGTTACCAAAGCTGTCCAAACAAGAGCTAGATTTTCCCTTTCAGGAGAGAATAATGGAAACTTTAAATGAAATCAGAAGGTTACTTGACCTGTTAGAAACTGTGAGGTAAAACTGATGTGAAATTATAACGTGAAGCCACGTGAGGCTGTTATATAAACCATAGTGCATTCTGCAATCTCAGATTTTCAACAGATCTAAAAGTGAGAAAAACTCAGAAACTTGCAATAATTATGCTATCAGCTAAACTAACATATTTTGTGTTGTTGCCAGGATGTGAACCTGAATATGATTTTACTTCCATTTGCTCACAGTGAAAGATTGATTATGAACAATCATTCTATCAAAAGGCCTTTCAAAAAACAAAGAAAACTACTGCTGCTTGCAACTGAATTTCACCCAAGACTTTGCAGGAAGAGCCCTGAGTACACCCTGCTCTTCTCAACATACATCTCCAGCCCAAAAGCAAATCTTGGACTCCTGAACCTGGAACTCCTCAGTAGCAGTTTTACATGCATCACGTCCTAAATGTGACATTCAGGCATTTAGAGTCCAGCTGTTGCCCCAACATAGGACTATCTGAAAACAAGGATTCCACCTAAGAGAATACAAGCCCTCCTTACAGATGCCTTCCCATCTTCTGGTGGGAAAGTACAATAAAAAGGAAAAGAAAAAAAAAGCTGATTTTAATCCATTTCAGAAGATCTAACCCACCTGAACATGCAATAGAGATGAAGTTGGTACTTTTGCTCCAGGTTAGTTTGGAGTCTGCTAAATAAAGCACCCTGTTGGTGGTCAAATCCTAGAACTGAATCAGAAGGAACAGCACTTACTACATTAAATCTTCTTTTGGCCCCCTAATGTTCTGTGATAGATGTCCACAAAGAAAAGGGATTGAATGGTCTGTGGCTTGATATGAGAAAGCAAAAAAGGGAAAAAAATGTGCTTGTAGCTAATTTACCAATAAAACCATTTAACGCCAGCTTGTCTCTCTGCTGTACTCATCCCTGACTCAGCCTTGATGAACATCTGAGGCATTGCTCGTGCTCAGCTAGAGAAGGAATTACTCTCCTTAAGATTACTCCAAATACAGATCAAAAGTCTGAATTATGCCACGATAACAAAGCTGTACAGCTCTAGAGCTAACTAACATACTTTTCCTTTAAAGATAGCTGTTTTGAAGATGAGGAGTAATACATTAATATATTGCTATACATTCATGACACACTCGTACACTTTTCAGCATAATACAAATGGGAACACTTCTGTCTTAGTCTGACTTCCACCCACCCAAATACATATTCTGAATAGGCAGCGTGTATGCAACACAAACCTTTTGATATAGTCATGGAACACTTCACATACTTTGATACTTTGGAAATGTTTTGTTAAAAATAAGCTACCAAAAAAAAAAAAAAAAAAAAAAAAAAAAGAACCAATATTAAAAAAATTTTTTAAAAAAAAAAAAAAAAGAGCCACCATATTTAAACAACTTTTTAAAAAAATAATTATCTTTTTATTGCACAAGAATTAAAGGAATGGGTGATATTGTCATTACTTAGAAGGGTGTTTGCCCTTTAAGCTGAGTACCTTTTTGTCTTTCTACATGCATTTTGCCACCATTTCTTTTTGATGAAAGTGTTTTTTCTCTGCCAGTTCTGTGCATTAGGTTGACAATGCACAGAATTGCCAGACAGTTTTGTCGCTTATGCCATAGACTTTACTGTTCCTTTGAACCCTGCTCGGCGTAAAAGAAGTTTTTCTTAATAAGTAGTTGTTCATCCTTTGATATGCACATCTGGATGTGTCTCTTATCTGCAACATGGTAATGCTGCTTCCTGAAGATAATGATAAAAGAACAACTGCAAATAACCAAGAAAGAAAGAAAGAAAGAAAGAAAGAAAGAAAGAAAGAAAGAAAGAGAGAAAGAAAGAAAGAAAGAAAGAAAAAAAGAAAAAAAGAAAAAAAGAAAAGCCCCAAATACCCAAACACCTTCAGGTTTCTTAAAAAAATTATCAGGGTGGAGGAAAGCAGAAAGCTCTCTCCCCTCATTTTTTCTGGCCTTTTAGAGTAGCAAATAAAAAAACAAACCCAAAAAGCAGAACAAAGAAAACAGCTGAAATGTTTACATATGGGAATCGAGAGCATTATAAGTGTGATAATATATAACGTCTCCGAAAAATCTTCTGTAGCTCAAATAAGACCTTGTTTGGTTCTCAATTTGCTACCTCTAATAATGAGACAGACATAAACATGAAAAATAATAATTCTAAACCATATTTCCCAGTGTAGCTGATGAGAAGGAAAAACCTTTATGTCTGGAACCAAGTTCTTCCAGTGTATGATCCTGTATTGTATTTTCTATCCTGGAATTTGCATTATATTCCTTAACTTTTAGCTTAAAGCTGTTTAGTATCAGTTTAATCACGCCTCCACCGGTTCTCCAATCAGTTCCTAATCTCAGTTTCTTCATCTCTTTTCACCACTGGGAGCTGAGGAAAACGGTGGGTGGGGGCAGGATGAAGCCCACCGCACACAATACTCTGCCGAAATGCCTGATCTGAGGCCCCAGTTCTTCCCTGCATAAGGTGTGATTTGCCTTTTCACCGCCTGCCTAAACCAAAGCGCTCCGAATAAAAAGTTTCCAGGTTCCAAAGTTAAGCTAAATTCACAGAAATCTCTGCTTTCCCCAGGACGCTTAGCTGAAACAATTCCCTTATCTCTGTGAATATTTCACAGCGGCTTTTCCCCAGAACAAATCGGGAAATAAGTCAAACTTTTTGGTGCTTATGTCCAGCCGTTACCCCTGGCTGCTGCATATCCTCGTACAGCGAGGGATAAAAGGTGAACAGCAGAAACTCTGCTCCTTAACAAAACTCTGCTCTTGCAGCCGCAGGGTTGGGGACGGGGGTGCTGTTCCCAGTACAGAATGCACCAGAGATTGTTAGCCTTACAGATAACATTCATGAATTGATCCCTCATTAGTATGCAGCAGGCATGGGAAAATGATAAACTCCTATTAACACTGTCATGGCAACTGAAAAAATGGCTGCTTTGGAAGAACAAGGTCCACAACAGAAGAAAAGCAAAGGCCTCTTTCCTTTCTTCTGTTTGACATCTGTTGTTTAACATACAAAATTGTATTATAGCGACACACACTAGCACAGGCATAGTTAAGGTTTGTCCCTGATTGTTATCATCATTGGCTCCTATTTTCAGCGCTTATGTGGCTCATCTCTGAAATTTCACTCTGGGCTGCAACCTGTCGTACAGGATTTCAGCCCAGAAGCAATATTTATTGTACAGATTTTGTCTGGATTCTGGCTGAGCAGAGAAGAAAGAGAAAAGTCGCTATTAATTGATTCTCCTTTGTGACAAAAAACCTTAGAAAATATACTGTACTTTTTTTAAAAAGCAAACCCCAAAGTTAAGTACAACTCTCAAGAATTTTAGAAGTCCAAGATCTATTTTAAAATGCCACCAATTGCTAGAGTGACAGAGGTACCTAAATCAACTAGACACATTATATTTCTTTATTGAGAAAAGATTATTAATATGTAATTTATGGATTTTATATGAATTATGGTTTTGTCATAATCTACTGAATTTACTTCCAGAATAAACTATTTGTGCTATGTCCTATGGAGCTCATGGTTCTTAATGTGGATTTTTACCACATGTAGATAATACTTTGGATTGTCCCTGACTTTGCAGTACTGGTGACCTTGGGGCTCAGTTTTCTTGTTTTTAAATGGAGGACAATTACCTAGAGTTATAAAATATTTCATCTGTCACTCTGTGAAGGAAAATAAGTGCTAAGTACTGTCACGGAGTCTGAATTGATTGGTCAGAGATTCAAAAGGCTAATAATTAGTTTCCCTTCCTTGTTAACTGAACCAAAATGAGGGAAATCCATAGACTGTGATGCTGCGCTCATGTGGGGCTGCAGGAGAGGAGGGTCCCACTCCTCAGCCTGCTCCTGCCCACCTGCCCCAGCTCTGGGCCCCTCCAGGGGCAAATTTAACTCCTTCAAGATGGCAAAAAAAACCCCCAAAACTCCAGTAAAACCATGGAGGGGCAATGCAGAGACCTCATCAAATCTGTGTCACAAAAGCCCATACCTTGGCACCCACAATTCCAGCTTGACAGCAAAATAATATTAAAATTCTTGTTAATGTCAGGTCAGTTTTACTTGGGCCAATTCCCAATCTGGTTTGCAGCCTGGACACCCCACAGCCCCCTCCTCCCAAAGCAGAGGAGCGTGTTATTATCCCAGCACCCATGGGACCTCCTTCCAGTTACACTTGTACTAGTTCCTGTGGCTGCCAGTGTCCGGCCAGCTGAGCTGTCATCTGAAACTGGACTCTAACCAGGACCCAGTAACTATGAAATACATAATTAAAGAAGTGACTGCCATAATATTTGATATTTCAATTTCTGTTTTAGGGATTATTGTTATTCAGGTTGCCTAAGAAACCCAAATGTGCAGCTTCGTGCTCAGTTACTGTCCCACACTTGTTGTGGTGGCCACAATATCTGCTGCTGGCCTCTGGTCACAGGGTCAGCACAGCCACCTCTTGCTTTAGCCCATTAACTGGTACATTTACAGGATTAACTCTTCTTCCAGTGCTTTACACTTATGTGGTATGGGATGAGACGCTGCTAAAGATGTGACAGAAGGAAAAAAAACCCAGCCCACCAACAAATCTATCTGGACTGGGGATCTGGTTTAGATTTTATCCATGTCTCATCTTCTTCGTTTCTATGGATCTGGGGTGGAAAGTTCCTGTTGACACAAAGGCCCTTCTTCCCATGGCCTCCTGTCCTTCTTTCAGAAGAGCCATTTTCTTTTAAATACAGCCTTCTCTCCTCCTGCTAATCACACACATTCATCTTACCTAGGTTGCCTCTCATCACTCTTAGCTGCAGCAAGACCCCAGGATTTTCTGGCATTAGGACACCTCTTTCTTATCCAACAAACTGCTATGGGACACTGCCTCAGACAAGACTACGGTATCTCTAACAGGCTTCTACATGAGCTACAAATGATTTACATCCTCTACCTTACACAACTGCATCACTGTTATCTTTTGAAAAGAACTCTGCAAAAACAATAAATTTTGCTAATTATGAAATTTGTGTGAACTAAATCACTTTGTATCTTTGAAATTTGGTGATTAGCGTGCCAAAGAGCGACATAGGCCTGAATACCATCTGGACCTTTCAGAGGTCTATAGGAAATGCATTATTTTTTTCTGTGCACCTGCATCTATTAATTGCTTTCCCACAAGAACTCCCTCTCCTTAAGACTGAAGCTGTGCTGTGTGCAGATAAATGAGCACAGAGGTGATCTAATTTAATTTCCTCTCATTAATAGCCTCCCTCCATGGCAACATATCAACTGTGACAATAAGGACACCTGAGTATACACATATTCTGTGCAGTCTCCTTATAGGCACAAGCACGTCAAGCTTATTAAATGAAACAAAAAGAGAATTTTTAAATGTCTTTCAAGCAGTTTGTTGAGAGTTACTTGATGAGGGTAATATTTCAAGCAGAAGGCATGGGCTTCTGCAAGCCTATGCAAAACCTAAAAGACAGGCCTCTGATTTTAGCTTTTTATAGCTGTTGCTAGATCTTCATTATCCCTGCAATGTTAAACAAAGCCGGGGAGAAGGGCTGCCTTCTCCTAACACAGCTGAGGGTTGGAGCAGCAGCGGTCACCAGCCCAATAAGGGCCAGCACCAGAGGTGTGAACCCAGCACTGCTGTCCTCCCATTACTCTCACCCCGTTGTTAACGACAATGCTGGGCTATTTAAATGCTAATATTATTTAGCATGAAACAATCATTCAGGTTGGAGCCCCGGATTTTCTGAGGGGAGGGGGGGGAGAGAAAAAGAATCTTTCAAAACATTGCCTTGCTGTTCCCCGGGATGGCTCCTCACTTGTATGTGCTTTGGGAAGGACATGCTGACAGTGCCTCACAGTTGAAGGTTTTTTTTCAGTACTCCTCTATGCTTTTAGCTAGACCCTTGTTAAATATCGACAAATCTTGCTTTTACTATTTTTCTGTCCTTCGTCTGGTGAAGTTTTGCAGGTTTGCTTTGTGTCAGATCCCGTAACACTCCTACACTCTTTTCCTGATTTTTCAGGGTAAATTTGGAAACCTAAAACCCATCACAAATGGAAAAAGTGCAAACCCCAAGTTGAATTTGATTGTTGCCAAATTTGTGATGTGATGAGGAGAGGAAGAAGGAAGGTCACAAAATGTACTTTTGTGTCTGACGATTTCTTAGACAGCGGTTTCCTTACAGCCTGTGTGTTGAATGTCACACCCCAAAACCTGCCACTGCTCAGATCCTAGTGGCTGTTCCAGGTAGACGACAACCAACACTAAAAGAAATCATCAGTGACCTTACAAAATAGGATCTGCATAGAAATGCTGCACTCAGTTTGCACCACTGGAGCTAATGTAATGCACAAAAAGGACACCAAAATCTGCTACTGTCCAGAGAAAAGAGCGAAACAGAAGCCTTTGAAGTGGCCTGACAGGAAGCCAAGTCAGATGAAGAGCTGAACAAAACTCACAACTTCCTCATCATAACACTGACATCCTGGATTTAGAAATTCCTTTCTCAAAGCAATTTAATTCCCTCTAGTCTCTAAAAAAGGAGATCCTGGAAGTGCAAATATGCTCCCTTAGTCCCCAGTAGCTGCTGAATGAACAAGAAGCTACTTTGCTGGCCACCTTCCAGGTGAAGAGGATACTCCTGATTTCTAGAAATGGGGAAAGAGATTTGGAGACAACTGCTCTGATCTGAGGATCTTTGCTCATCTCGGCTCCCAGCTGGCTGGTAATGAGCCAGGAGTACTGGTCCCCCTGGTCTGGGTACAGCCTGCCTTGTAGGTCTGGAGCTACAGCCATGTGATGCCAAGACTCACAGAGTGGTTGTCCAAAAATAATACAAA
The DNA here is from genome assembly GCA_013400555.1 of Jacana jacana. NCBI lineage: Eukaryota > Metazoa > Chordata > Aves > Charadriiformes > Jacanidae > Jacana > Jacana jacana. The sequence continues at coordinate 258,850 of VZTM01010381.1, read as the reverse complement.
CCTCAGCAGGGAAAGGGAAACAGAAATGAATTGGAGATTTCTCTCCTTGTCTCCCTTTTGGCTTTCTGCAGTTTGAGCCAGAACAAGGTTTTGTGCTTCCCTTCTCCCTCCCCATTCACTGCTCTGGTAAATGTCTACATGGTTTGAGAGGGAATCTGCCAATCTATCCTGCAGGTCTGGAAATTCAGAGCACCATCCCAAAGCCCTCTGAAGACAATCTGTCTTTGCTGTCATGCATTCACAATTTCACTGAGCTTTGGGTTTAGTCCATGGATAAGCCTCTTTCAGGTTTATGCGTGCTCTGAAGCTTGATGAAAGAAAGCCGGATCTAAAACCTGTTATTAAACTTAAACAAAAAAACAACAAAACCAATCATTGCAACTTTCTGTTTTCAAATGAGATCTTCTGTCCCAATTCTGCAGACTCAGGAGGTTGAAAGATTTGGGAAAAACACACTTATCTACAGTGAATACAGGCCCCGAGCTTGTGAAGACTTGTGTATCACTAGTTCCCATGCATTTTTGTTTTTGAATTACACAGTATTTCCCTTAAAGAGTTTGTGAAGGAGACAGTGCCCCTGTGACTTTTTTGGAGCCAAGAGAAGCAACACGAGTTGTGCAGCAAAATGAATTTTCATTGACGTGACCATCTTATGGAATACACTAACATGTAAAGCAAATCTAAATTTATTCCTTCAGAAGCTGATTTGTTGCATTTATCCCTGGTGACAATGGGATCAGAGCTGTGCACGGCTGATACTTTTCCTACAGAGAAATAAACTAAACGCAGTTTGAAATTAAATTACCACATCAGCGTACTTACCCAGTACCAGACATTATAGCATTGCACAAATTAACAGAGGGATTTGCTCTGCAGGGGTTCTGCTCTGAGAAGTGACTATGCAAAAGGCACCCATGTGCCATGCAGCTCTGCTTCCTGGGCACGATTCACATCTGCAAGTCTTCTCATTTCAGCAGGTTTCCAAGGGTGGCAGCATAATTATTCCTGATAAATGGTGGCCCAGGACAAGATCCACCTTTTGGAACATGTTTAAAGTCCTACCTGATTTCCCCAGTGGCTAAGGTACAATTTTACTCCTTTTAGCCTCGCAGGACATATGCAGGGCAACTTTCCTCAGCACTAGAATAGTTTATGGAGTTACAGCAACTGGGCCAGCAACTCTGTTTTGAAGTCTAGACAGAGAACAAAGCAGGTCCCCAAATTCAGTCCACAGAATGAGGGAAGAAAATCTATTTTGCCTTTCTCTGCAGCTGGTAGGGCTTCATGGCTTATGTCAAGAGCATAAATTGCCAGAAGCAAACACCGGGGTTTATTCATAATTACCCCCAGCTTGGGAGCTGAACAAATGGTCTGCAGTAAGCGGGTCCTTGGCACAATGTTCACGACAATGTTATTGCACTGGTATGTTCAGGCCATCAAATATCAGTCATGAAAAACACCACCTTGTCATGCCAGTTTTACAGGTAGTACCTAAAGAATCTCAGACTTGCATTCCCGGTGGTGGTGTTATTATTCCAGTGTGCATCAGCAGACCTGTTTCACAGCCTATAACTATCTTTGAATTACATATTGCTCCAGAGGTGCTTGGGGTCAGATAGTAACTGCATTTTGTATTACTGATGTTTTAAACTGAAAAAAAACCCAACCAACACCCCCAAAAAGCTGGTAACTGATGGTGATGAAAGATGCTAAGCTGGCAGCTTAAAGATGGAACGTGCACTATGTACCTAAAAATAACAAGGGTCCCTAAGGTCAGTTCAACTTGTCCTGTCCCAGGGAGGTCCATGTTGGGAAGAAAGATGTTTAATACTCCAGAAACTCCTTAATAACAGTGCCAATAACAACAATAATAATAAAAATATGGTACACTAGTTAGAGATACACTATCAATGTCTTAGAATAGACCTGTAAACAGTAAGTAAATGAGAACGATCAGGGACTGCTGCATCCTCAGAGCAAACTCATGTCAAACACCTCATAATACCAGGAAGTTCCCTTCTGGAGTTATTCCTCTATAAATGTCATCTTTTAGGAAATAGTTTACAGTGGTTTCTTTATTTTACAAAATGCAAACAGTGCTTAGGGAGGCACTTGGTCCCTAGAGGAAGGCAGCTTTTCTTAGTGGTTAACTTGGACATCTCTGCTCAGTGTGCTAGTTTCTGCAGACCCTGCAAATAAACATCTCCCGGCAGTTCTGCACCACACAAAGAGCTCAGGGGCCACCTCCAGGCAGTATCTCTACCACTGACCAGGACACTGCAGGGGAGACTTGGTGAGTCTGAGCAACCTGGAGGACTTGGGTCTAAGTAGTTGAGAAGATATATTGAAGAAAATAAAGTATTTCCTAGTGCTCAGCATAGCCCTGTCACCAGGGAGGCTGCAGAATGCCACCTGGAGAGGTCCTCTTCCTCATATTCCCTCAAATCTCTTCAGCCAGGTCACTGGAGGTGGTGTTGAAAGGGAAGGGAAATTCTTAATCTAGCAGGTCTCCTCCCTCTCTGGGAAAACGAAAATTTTCCCAGTTCCATGGAAGTTGATGTAACGTTGGGAAAATACATTTCAAGTCATCACATTATCATTCAATGTTCTGTATTTAACCTGTAAGACAAGAAGGGAAACGAACCCAGAATAATGCTACACATCGTGCTTTACTGTCACCTGAGTCCATTAAAAAGCACAATGTGTGCCAAAAGCACACAAGAACTTAATATACTTCCTCATTATCCTGCAGAGTTTATTATATGTTTCCTCTGTATATCTCTGGTAACCCTCCAGCTGAATATCTTTTAAAAATCAAAGCCCACCACTGTGGGAACACACTGTGAGGTCTTCCTTGCAGCACAGAAAAAATGCCAGGTCCAATCTTGCAGAGATCAGTGCTCTTGCTACATGTTTCTGTACATGAGTCACATTAAATCCATGATGTATATGATGTATATAGTAATTCACGTCACATCATAAAAACTGAAGGAGACCAAAACCATCCTGGTAATTAACTGATTTCACCACTAAAGTTTTCCCCTGCCCTCATATTAATAGAGACCTTGAAGTCTGTAATGGCTGTGATAAGATATTTGGTTCCATTGATGTGATGTACTTTTTCTTACCAATATGCATACAGGACCCTAATCTATTTATCTCCTTCACATTTTATTTGGGGATGGGGCCAAGGAGGGTTGTCTTTGAAGGTTGCTTTCAAACATTGGTATCTAATGAAACCAAGTTGACTTCTAAAGCAAATAAGAGCTGTTGTGTGCAAAAAGAATTGTTTTATTTTTCAATAGTATTTTCTAGGTTTTATCAAACTGAAATTTTTGAAACAAGCTGCAGTTATACATGGGATTCACCTTCTGCAGAGTGCATGCGTTTGCGTAGGTCAGCCATTACAAGCACCCTTGTCAAAAAAAGGCATAGTAATGCACAGATGTCCCTTGGGAGACCTAATGTATGAGGCTAAGTACGTAATAGTCTTTAATTTTTCAAGGGGAGAAGTCACTTTGGAAGATGCTCAGAGGGTTAATGCCAGGGAGCCAATGACATTTGGACAACTGCAATCAATTCATTTCAAGAAAAGAACCGTGGTTTGGATTGCAGGAAACATTGATCTGGGCAATAACAAGCTCATCTGTGCCATCCACCCCCCTCTTTATGTGTGTTTCTCAGTTTTGTCCTGTGTGTGACTGTAAATCCTCAGTGTGGGGACAGCAATACCAACATACGCTCTTGAGAAGATTTAAAAGGAAGCTAAATAAAACAAAAAAAGTTAAATCGATTTTTTCCCCATTCATTTTTTCCCAAATTTTTTTTTTTTTGCTATTCTCTTTCCCCCCATAGCAGTCCAGATTTTTTTTGGTCCAAGAGATCATTGCCAAGTCCCACAGCTTATGCAAGTGAAAGCACAACACAAAATCTTGCACCTTCAGAAGGGAGACTGACCTTCTGTCCTCATACTTTCATGATTTATTTAAAGGCAGGTTCTACTCAATTTTTATTTGAATGATCAAATCTTCCTCTTTCTCTGAGGGGAAAAAATAAAACAGCTCAACAGGTAAAGGTTCTGAGATATCTTTTAAGTAATTTTAAACCAGAGTACCTCAGCAGAGAAGCCCTGTAGACTGTTGAGGTTGTAAGGACCATCTGTAATATCAACTGAACCTCAACTGCTGCCAGTCGCTTGCAGTTATCCCTTTTCTGTTTAGGCTCTTCTTTTCAAAATAATAGCAAATTGATGGTGTGTATTTTCTCTCTGCTTATCAGGGGATCATTTGAAGTTGAGCCATCTAATCCTGAAGATTTTTTAGCTAAACAAAACCCATGCACTTTATTGACTTGGACTGTGGCACGTAACCACTGGTCTGAGCTAGGACTCATGGACAGCCACCATGCCCTTGGGGAATGTAGATTTACTGTCTAGGGGAGCAATCCACCTGGGTGGTTACCAAAGCATACGTGTTCTGCATTTTCACAGCAGAATTTTTGCTGCCATTCTCCATTGCATCCTGGGAGATTCCCTGTGTGACTCCCAGCACACCACAGAGCACGTCGCACTTCTCTTTCATCATTTAAACAGTTCAAATATTTATTTTTAAAATATCTGTAAGGAACAATGCAGGATTTAGCCTTGGTAGATTATCTAGGCAATAAACTGCCATCAGTCATAAGTTTGTACCTTATTTCTGACTCAACGGCCATCTTCCAGCCACTAGATTTTCCACCTTAATTTAAAAGCTCTCTATTTCCTTCTGTATAACAGGTGACAAAGCTCCTCTCCCATCCTGTGATGCCTCCCACTGCATGCAACCATGAATCAAATAACCAGTTTTGGCTGTCTCAGAGAAGGCAGAAACTCAGCTCCTTTTCCTTTTTTCCTTACCAAACCTCGGAGGCACACGGTGTAGGTGCCTGTTCTGCAGCATGGCTGATACATCAATAACAACAAGTATTCATTATGCTAAGGTAAGATCAGATGAGTACGGGCAAACATCAATGATTCACAATGCTCTGAAGATGCTTCAGTCATCTGTTCTTTCTATAGTTGCAGTGCTCAGCCATGTGTCATCTGCAAATTCTAATCACTAACATATTTCTCTAAGAGCTGTCCTGTATGTGAGAGGCACAGGGAGCTCGGGCAGACAGGGGGTGGCTGGAAAGGAGGACACCTTGCATCTGGGGCTGTCCAGCTGTTTCACAACTGGGGCGATGCTACCGAGACCACGACGGTGCATGTGTGAATTCTTCTGTTGACTGTGAGAGCAACTCTGTTCTCCTTATAAGAAACCACAAATAATAATGCAATATAATGATTCAAGGATCCCACATTATTTTATTTAAATCCGTTTCACTGTGCTGAAACTCAGTAGAAGATCAATATTCCAAAAGAGCGTGGTAGCTCTTCGCCATGTGAGACAATCTCAGCAGGCTATTACCTGCACCCTCTCCTTCATTTGAATTTGGTATTATTTTACCTCATTTTTCACTCATACTTTGCAGGCAAGGACAGTAACAGAGCTTGTAAACAGGAAGAAAAATAAAGACTGAGGAGAACATGCCTTGCTGCTGCTCTTAGTGGAATTAAATATGGATGTCAAGGAAAGAGAGTATTTCCAGTAAACCCACTAGCTCCAGTTCTAGGAATTGGCTAGAAAAAATTAATTTAAGAAAGTGTAATTAAATCCACAGACATTCTGCAAACAGAACAAAGGTTGAAGGATGGAGAACTTTTTCCACAGAAAAGTTGGCTATATACAGACAAAAATCACACCTGCTTTCTGGCCTCTCCTGCACACAGAGATGGATCATTCCTACGTTTTGAGGATTTAATTCTGAATAGACCCTTAGAAACATGAGAATACACTCATTGAAATTCATAAGGTGTATAAACCCTCTTAATCTGAAGAAGAGGCAGGGTTTGGTTTGCTTCCAGCAGAGGACAGAGAAAACATTTTAGCAAGTTTCTACTGACACCTGCAAACATGTGTCCCCTACACACACACCCCTACAATCTTGAAAAATGAATGTTTTTTCACCCTGCCATATTTTCCCGGGGAGATAAATGATTATAATGAGCACTTATCTGCAGTGCTGATGAGATACCAAGCTGTGGAGGACACAAGGACAAAGGTTTCCAAAATGTTGTATGCAGGAGGGAGATGTACTGGGTGAGGTCCAGGCTGGCTAACCTGGCTGCAGAGGAGGACACCCTGCACGGCCCCTTGCTACCTTCAGCCCCTGCCACAGTCCCTGAGGCGCCCGCCTTGGCCTCCCAAAACCATCTAGGGAAGCCTTATAGTCACTACAGCCTCCACAATTAAAAGTTTTTCTGTGCATATATAAAAGGCTTGTCAGGCTACAAAGGTTATAATGAGACCATTTTTGTGGGAGTGTCTCCAGAGCTTGCGTTGTCTCTTGTGAATCCCAGGGATGGTAGGATGCCAGGCTGGGGGGGGTGCAGGGTGTTTCTTTTTCAACACTAGTTTCTCCTTTGTGATTTCTCAGTTAAATCTTTGGCTGCTCTGTTACTCAAAAGCCATTATTTGTGTTGCTCACTCATAAGAGACTATTAAATATGTAATTTTGAAATCAGTTGCCACTCACTGTGTTCAAATGGGACACTGTTTTACACCCTGCAGTCACTAGCTCACTGGGGCCCCAAATCTCTTTGCTTAGACCATTGGTCTTGCACAAATACAGATGTGAACATTACTGCCTTGCCACCAAGAAATTATTTTTGAGCATAATGCTTAAGAGTGTTTACAGTTCAAATACTAACAAAACATTTAGAGGTACACATTTCAATACAGTATATGGGAAACACCTGGCCTCAGAAACATTTGGGTAAAAATTGCTGTCAACCTTCTGTTTGTCAAAAGGGTATATTTATCCTCTGACTTTTTGTCATGACCTCTGCATTCTGAAATGAATTAAAGGTTTATGTGCAGGAATGCAGAGAGCAGGAAATCAGGAAATAGCATGGGAAATGGCTTTCCTGTCCCATTTCACTGCTTTACGTACTGTAACGTCATCGAGTGCAGAGATTCTGTCAGTTTATGTTGGCATCCTTCATCTGGGGTGGGCATGTCATATGGCTTTATTCTCTGGTTTTGGAATACCAAGAGAAGCTATTGAAGGATACAGTGTTGATTTAATTTCAGTACAAAATAGCAAAAGACATGTTCAGATTTCAATGGTGATTTGTTCGTGTGGGTAACTGGAAAACTAGACATGTTTCAGATAGTTAGACACAACACTCACTTTGAACCATCTGCCCTTGCATACAACCTTAAAAGTAAAAGAGCAGACAGATTGAGTCTACCCAGGAAGCAGATTCATCTAGCATTTTCTAAACTAATTTCTCTAAATGAATATTCAGTGTGGAAGTAGAGTTCATAAGCTAAGAGTGTAAGAAAGGAATTTGTATTTTGTAAACAATTTTCCATAAGACTTCAATGCTTTAAGCACTAGAACAAAGAACCAGGTGGGCAAAGTGCATGACCTATTCAATACTTATTCAAGCCTTATTGAAATGCATTGAAATACTGACTTGGGTGGAATTGCTCAATCTGGCTCTCAATGGTAGCAACAATAAATTGCCTGAATTATTTTCAAGTTGCAGCATTGAGCTAGAAGACATATAATTTAAAAAAAACAAAAAAGACCAAAAAAACCCCACCAACCAACCTACAAAGGTTTTACAGTGGCTGGATACTTTCTACAAATACTTATAATCAATATTTTCTGAAAGTAACTGCTGGTTCATAGAAAATGAAATCTAAAATATCTTAAACATCAAATTTCTTTCACTCAAGTACTTAGCAAACACCAGCATTAAGACCCAACTTTAAATTAGCTACACTTTGGCTCGATGGTCTCTTGAATTAAATAACATCTGTAGACCTCAATGGCAATGGGGAAAGCTTTGAAAGCAGCAGAACTCAATACTTTATAACATGAAGTTCTTAAAGACAGCCCCGAGACCCTTAATTCTTATTGCCTCTCCTGCTGAATTTAACAAAATTTGCCATAAGTAGGCCAGTAAGAGAGGTCTTACACTCAGTTATCTTAGCAATGCCTCACCTAAGGGAAAAAGGGCAAAATACTTCAGTTAAGGATTATCACAATATGTCTATTCATACTGTGTTCAGCTGAACTTTTCCTCTGCTAACATGACTGTAAACAAATTCTCAATCTCCCCACATCATTCAGCTCCCTCCTTCTCAAAATAGTTTTTGTTATTCACTTTATGTATCCCATATCTGGATGCAAAAGCAATTGATGAGAATTTTTAATATTTCGGTCTCTATGCCTTTGTTTTAAACAAATCAACAAAGATGGCTAAAACATGCAGGTTTTCATTCAGCTGTTTAGACAGAGTATTTGGAAGTGGGTGGGTGTTTACAGGAAGCTCCAAAATAGGAATGTATATTTTCATGCAGTAATTAGTGATTGTTTAATATACCAACTGGGAAGGCAAAGAACAGCATAAACACATAATTGTTACCAGGCAGGGAGAAGTAGAGCATTAGGAGATAGCATAAATAGTCAAACGTGACCTCAAAAGGTCAAAAGAGAGCTAAACAATTTTGTCACAGCACTTGCTTATTTAAGTCAATGCAAGTCCAATTTCCTCTCTGCTGTTTTGCCTGGTATTTTATACTGTCCAGTATTATTCTTATTTGACAGACAAACACAGAGAATCAGTTGTCCTAAGTGCATTTGCAAGTTGTAGGCAACTATTAAGCAAGAATAATCTAAAGCAGTTTGTGAGTCAAAGTCAACCATTTTAAACATAACGCCACGTAAAACGCTGAACTAAAAATGTCCATGTTATATTAATTTCTAACAATGATTTACTGAGGTCAATGATAATAAAAATGCAAGTCAGCTATGGAGGCATTTTGTAACCTAGTTGATTATTTTTTTTTAACCCCCTTCAGGCTGCCATGTACCCTGCCACTGACTAGCAAAAAAATTTAAAATTTAATCTCTGATAGAAATAATTTTTACTAAATTAATTCATGTTTTGATGCCCACTATCCCCCTGGAAGAAGAATCCCCTTTCTATTTCAATGCACAGCTAGGATTTCACTGTGGGGGAGTAGCCTCTATGTATGAACCACATGGAACACAGGATTATTTGGTTACACTTTAAATCATGTTCATTTTTAGAGCCTGTTCTTCATAACAAACAGGGCGTTTTATCCTCATATTCTTTCCCTCTTTTTTTTTTTCCTTTTTTTTTTTTTTTTAAGTTTCCTTGGAGTGATTATAAAAATCACTTAAATCCTGGAGGGGAACTATGCCTCAGTGACAAAACAAATTTGCCACAAATCATTTTACAAAAGAACAGCAGGACTTTAGACCAAACTCGGGAACTGTTCCTATTCATCATTCATTTGTTTTGGAAACTCCACCCTCCTCCTGCCATGTTCAATATCTAATTGGCATTCTGACACTTCAGATAACTAAACATCTGCTGCATGGATGCTTCTTAGAAGTCTTTTGTTCTGTAAGTTGGAGTTCAAGGGATACAACTCACCGATACACTAGATTCATGCCATTGTTAAGGCAACTACTCTTCCTGAATGGAGAGAAAACAGTCAAATAAAAGCATTTTGCACAAATACTTCCCCCTACCCTTCTGATAAGCTTCCTAAGGGGTTAGTGTATTAAAATTCAGATGTCAGAGTACTGCTGCTTCTTAGCTATTTCCGCAGTTTAGGAAGTCAGGGTCTTTGCAACCCTCCTGTTAACAGCTGTTGACAAAAGGTTAATTTCTGTTGCAGTGACAAGTGGGTTTCATCACCGAGTAAAACTGAATGCAGACTTCCTTTGTTGTTGTTGGGTTTTTTTTTTTTGTGTTGTTTTGTTTTGTTTTTTTTTAATATAGCAGCTCAATGAATGTAAGTGAACAAGGTGGGCATCTACCAATCCGTGCTGCTGTGAGACCTTAGGAATTGATATTTTGAAAGTAATTTGGAAGACTCGGATAAAAAGATGTTGTAGACCTGTAAAGCAATATTATTATTGGATCAAGAAATAAACGATACATAAAATTCTGTGAGCAAGATTTGCACGTTTCTACTGTTAGGTGTTCTTTAACCTAAAGGCTCTTTTGTGTGATGCAGTCAGCCCATATCGTGAATATATTATCTGTATTGCAGAAGCTTCCAGAATTTTCAGACCAGCCTCTGTGTGCTGGGCCCTGGTAAGCCTACATAAATGAGAAAAAGCCACCCACTTCATGGAAGGACAAGACAGGCAAAGGCTGGGAGAAGAGGAAGGCACAAGTCGGTACCTAAGCTATGGTGTGTTCTGGCAAACAGCCACAGATTAAACACACATCAATAGGGTCTTCCCCCAAAACTCTAACTTCACTGTTAGAGTTTTCAAGGTGTGGTTCCTACCTAATTGTAGCTGAATCTGGCTCTCACCCAGCAGACATTTCCCTGTTCATAACCACAGAAAGGGCAATCCCTTCACAAGCGCCGCCTTTGTTTCTGGAAACAGTTTTTTTTAACGCCTAAAGGAACTGGGGAAAAAATAGCCTAGGACCCAGAAGAGGTGCAAACATCAGGGGGAGGGCAGTGGATGGGACCTCTGGCCACTCCAACGACTCTTTGCCAGGCCAAGCGACTACACAGTAGTACAGCAATCCCCCACTTGGCCAAGTTTCCAGCTGGGTGCATTTCTTTTTTTTTTTTTTAACTCTGGAAACCTAACACACTCTGAAATCAAGTTGCTGTAAACTCTGTGAGGCAGGTTACAGAGGAGGGCACTGATGAATGCTCTTCAAAACCCATTGTGCCCACGCTGCTGCATGAAAAAGACTGCTGAATACACTGCATAGGAAACAACTCACGTCATTGTCCCTCTGCACACACAATCACTCAAATGATGCATGTAAATAAGAGATTTTATAGGCACATTCACTTTGCAAATCCTTCCCATCTATTTCCAAAAGAGCCACATTGTAAACATTAACATGCTGATCATAAGCCTGAATTTAGCAGAAAGGCTTCCAGTAACACATGAGTGGGGCTGAATTAGACAGACTGACTTCTGTATTCCAGATACGTCACTGGTTACCAACCTCAGACTTTGGCCCTTGCAAGCATGTGTACGAAATCTCTTCTGTAACATCTAAATAAACCAGCCAACTAGCAGCAGCAGGAGATAAAATTGTGTTAAGTATCTGTCTGGGCAGAGAAAGGGATAGAAGGAAAAAACCAAAATGATAGCTACTCATTTAAATTAATGTCTCTGCAGGGGCTGACACAGACAGGACAGCTAGTTCACAAAGGAGTCACATTTAATATTGCCCAAACTATTTTTAATGAAGGACTGGGTAGTTGTCATTTGTCCCTCTTGATAACTATGGACAAAAATGATTTTGTGCCTTGTTAAATGTTGATTTTTATTCAGGGTAGCTGAGTCCAGACTGGCAGGATGGAGTTAGCATATGGCTTTGGGAATCTGGATTTAATTCCTTGCTTTCCTAAGGAAAATCTTTCTTGATTTTAGCTGACTTAGCAATTGGACCTTCAATACATATAGAGTAGTGCTGCTGCATGCAAAACAAGTGTAAAACAAGGCACAATTTGGCAAATACATTGCATTTCCCTTTATTTTCTCAGGGGATATCCTAGTACATGATTAGGATAATTAAAGTCTCCAAGTAATTTTACTGAAGCCAGCTAGCTGGAAGAACTCTAGCCCTAGGTCTGCTTGGCCAGCTAGGCAGTGAATGCCACCTCCATGGCCAGGATTAGTGGCAGCTCATTGCTAAATGACTGGAAATGAACTACATTATGTTTGGGAATTTGTTGCCATTTGGATGTGGATCAGAGTCCATCATTTGAGTAACATAAAATATGTTGTAGGAAATGACCTTCCTTTCTGCTGCCTGGAAAACACACAATAAAATGACAAGTCCTTTTAATACCTTTTCTGTGCCTGCTTTTGAGATTTCCAACTCTGTGGCACCTTGAGATACATACCTCTTCATCTAAGTCAAAACACTCAAGGTGGGAACATTTTTGGTTTTCCTAGTTCAGCACACAGATATGGATCCAAGAGGAGGCAGTGTTTCACTGAGAAACCCTCAATGACATTTCTGCTTCTCCACAGAAACTTCTGCCCGTTTTCTGGCTGATCAAGTCTTATAAAGCAAATGAGTGTCAGCCAAGTAAAGAAGGGGAGAGAGCTGGAGCTCTGTGCATGCCATGTCTCCAGTTCTCTGCTCTCAGGTTGGTAAGACCAGGTCTCTACAGGGAAAACCAAGGTGAAGTACTTCCAAATCAGTGCAATAGCTCCCACGTGTATGTTTTCCCACTGCTTGGCCCAAACAGTCCCTTGAAGCATTTTTCTTTTCCTTCGTGCACCCTCTCATTCCTGCACTCATGGCCTCTCAGCAGATCACTTTCTGGACGTGGCCTTCTGTCAGTCTGTCCAACCCGTGTTCTCTTTTCTACCCCCTGCTTTTTTTTTTTCTTGTAAAGAAGAGAGATGAACATCTATGTCGATGAATCCCTGACCTACATAGGCTGACCCTGAGAAGGCAGAGATAATACACAAGAGTAAATGAGGTCAGAAAATGGAGAAAAGCCCCCACACGGTGAACTTCCTAGCAAGGTTTAGCTGCACCACGACTTCCTGAGAACCACTCAGTGCACAGACAAGTTTCAACTTCTCTTTAAAGGCCTTTCTGGTTCTTTACATAAATTTTTGGCAAGGTTTATTGCCAAAAAGGGTAACCCCAGAGAGAGAGGAGGGAAGATTTCCCCATGCTCTCCTTCCTTCACCCCTCTGCGGTGCCGGCACGCTTGAGTGGAGGTGACAAACTTGGTTCTGCTGAGGACAATGCAAGTGATGGCCCTGGTGGCTCCTTGTGCAGGACTCAGCCCTTCACTGGGACCGCCGAGCTGCTGGGAGGACGTCCCCAGTGTCCTGCGTGGGAAACTGAGCTACACCCCTTGGGACGACCCCATCTCTTCCCCAGCAAGGGAAAGCAAGGAGAGCTTGATCCTCTGATTTAGCGAGAGTAAAAAAGAATAAATATGCATCTGCAGATAAACATTAAATGCCAGTCCACGCATTTAAGCTGCTCATACCTGGCAATGAGGGTCATATGCAAAACATGCTAAAGCGTGTTGTTTGAATCAGCCAGCCTGCAGCTTTCTCACATATAGAAAGAAAGAAAAAATCCTTTCACAGAAGAGGTCTGAGAAGTCTTACCTGTCGCTGAGAAAGCAACAGTGTCAGAACCATATATATTCATCCCCAGCATGAAACAGGCTTCTTTACTGATGGTAACATAACATCCAGGTGTTAGGCCTCAACCCCACTTCAACTATTGTTTATTGCCATTGCATGGATTAATCCCTGCTGTCAGTCCAGTCTGCGAGATGCTCTCAGAAAGAAAGGTCTGCATAGCATCACGAGTGTCAGATCCTGCTTTGATACACTTTATCTTCCCTTATCCCTTCAAACTCACCATGACTACTCTGCCTGACATGCTAAAAATGCTTTAGAATCGGTGCATATAGGCTAAACTCTGGTTTCAGGGGAAAGAAACCTGCCCACCCCCCACTTTTTCTTTTTTTTTTTTTTCCTTCTTTTTTGACAGAAATCATTGTTGATCTGATAAGAAGTTTGTGGAGTATCCAGTTACAAACTGAGAATCCCCAGAGTCGGTGATTCATTAGTAGTTATCCTAGTGTTACAGGAAGTAAACAGCTTTTAGATGTGCATTTTGCATCTAATTATTTCACAGTCTGCTGGCCTTCTCAAAGGTGTGTTGTTTTTCAGGGTAATACATTAAAGATAACAGATTTTTACAACAACAGCTGGGAAGACCAAAAATAGATAAGTCATGGAAGCTTTGTAAAAGAAGTGGGAGATCTTTGCTCCACAGAGGAGATGACTGGGTGGCATTTGGAAGGATGTGAAACTTTATCTAGCAAAAAGAGGCCATCAAAGCACATCTTTTTATTTTTTAACTTCATATTCTCCTTCCAGAAAGATCCTGAATCCATTTGTTTTTGTATTTTCCTGCTAAATGATTAAATTCTGTTAATGCTCAATGCCTTCATTGTGTCCTCAGATTCACTAAAGCAAACTATTCTGGATTTAGAGTGTAGCACAAGAGGACAGAGCTGAGCTCAATGAGATTTCTCCGCTTAGAATCTATACTTCGCTATTCAGAGGCAGATGCTAAATTGCTGTGTATCCAACACTTAAGGATTTTTTAACCTAAGTTATCTGTTGTTTTAGCTGAGTTGAATTTGCTGAGACTTAAGAAACATTTTCTCTAACAGATTGGATGCCAAGGCATTGCTCGCACCAGGAAAGCTTTGTCTGTCGCCCATCTCCTAACCCAAGCGCCCATGGCTGTCACTGTCCCACTCCAGCGCCAGTGTGGCAGTGGATCTGGCACAGCCCAGCTTGTGATGAGCACTGGGACCAGCACAGTGTGGGGCTTTTGCCTCAGATTGTCACCAGCAATGGGCAGGGAAGAGTTTGGGTGCATTGAACACGGGTCACTAAATGGCAAGCTGAGATGGAGCTAGAGAGGCAAGCCAAGGAGAGCAGATCCTCCTGGGACATGGGCCAGTGTGATGGAAGAGATGCTCCTGCAGGCATGGCCAGCCAAGCCCTGGCACCGTCTGCAGTTCCTGTGACCTGTGCTAATTTTCAGAGATGCTAAAAAGAGGACAACAGCGCATTTTGGACACAAGCAACATTCCTGTGAATGCTGTCCAGGATGTATTTAAGTAGGGGATGACTGATCCCATTAGTCTGCTAAATCCCAGGCTCAGGGGTGCAGAGAGCAGCATCTTCATAAACAGGCAGTTTTATTATTTAGCTTTGGTTTTAAAAATGAAATTAATACTCTAATTTACATTTAGGTAAAACATAATTTGACAGTGAATAAGTCAGAGGTTTCCTTAAAGTGCTAAAGCACTTTTTCCCTGCCATGCCTCCAAAAATTCTGTCACCCATGTGCCAGGAAAAAATGTTTAGTGATTTTTAAAGCACTTGTGCATCCCTTTTCAATTCCAGAGACTACTATTCTGTTATTTTGCTCTGTTACGGTTTGCTGGTTTGGCCCAGCCCAGGACAGTGCTGTCAGACTAAGCATCCTCTCTGCTCTTTCACCAGTTCCAGCCAGCTCTCTTCACCAGCTCTCTTAGCACCAGAATGAAATATCTCCCTCTTTTGCCCCTCTATAACGATGAGTAGTACCAAAGAGAACCTCCACCATTTACTAGTCTATGTATTTCTATTTTTGCTGACAACTTGACAAGCTAAACCTGTAATGCTGGGATGAACTCAGCTTCCCAGCAGTGTGTGTGCATTCACAGGAGCTTTTTCCTTGAAGCTATACCGCACTCCTCCGTTATCACCTGCCCCCGTCTCACACCAATCTCCTTTTACTTGATAAAAACAAGGATAGATGTCTGGACATATTTGCCTATTCCCAACTCCTCCTAGACTCAGGATCAATAGCTGGAAATGGAATTACAGGGTGGGAATCAATGGCTATGAATGGACTTAAAGGATGGAGTCAGAGGATGGGTTTGGTCAATAGCCATTTGGACTTTTGCCTTTCATTCCCTCCTTCAGCACCTAAAATACTATAAAGCCACAAACCAAAGACAACTGAAAAACAAATAAACAGGGAAAACAGCTGCTTTTCCATTGCTTTTTGCCTGTGTGAATTCTCCTATTCCTACCAAGGAAAACCCAGGCAGCTGCTCCTGCCTCCATCAGCACACTAATGAGTTATTGCCTTTCTTCCACTCCACACACAGAAACCTTGGGAAATTGGTCTTCCTTTGGGACCTCTACATGTCTCTCCAATTTAGTTGAAATCAGACAGTTCCTTGCAGTGGGGAGGGGGATGAGGGAGATGGGCACACATAGACAGAGCGCAGGGAGTACAACCACGTAAACCTCACCTCATTTCCTTAGGAAATTGGGTTAAGCTGACAAGGCCAGGGAACTGTGCGGGGTGAAACAGGCTCAGCCATGGGGATGCCCAAGCGTCCTGCTGGGGACCAGAGTGGCATTTCACTCAGGGGCAGTGTGTCCCTGGGTTATGATGTCCTCCTGCCTGGTGCAGTGCTGTCTGCTCTGGCTCTCCCCACCCCTGGCAGCAGCGCCCCCCGCCTCTTTTGGTGTGTGCCCCAGTTCCTCCCATCTGTGCAAGGGAAATTAAGACTTCCTTCCTCATCCCGGCAGGGCACTGCTCAGATCATCCTACTGTATGTGACATATTTAAGATCTACTGATGAGAAAGTCTATAGAAGGCTACATCCATCACTCCACCACTGCAGCTGGATCTTATATCAAGAATGCACACAATACCTGAATTTAAAGAATATGTGTGCTTTTTCCCATTTGTTAAATCAGCATTGCAGTAATACAAACTAAATTAATTTGTTTAACTCACAGCTAGAGTAGTGGTTATGTTTCTAGGAAACTACAAAATGAAGGCATTTTAGAGTGCATTTACAAGGAAATGCAAAAGCCCTGCTGGCAATGACAAAACAAAGTTTGAGCTTACAATGAAAAATGGATAGGTTATAAATAACAGTGATGTCAAAACCTCAATTGATTCAGTTTCACAGTTAATCTATTATATGCTTCCAATGGAATTTATTTTGCTTGAAAAGGATTACATGAAATCATAACCATCATTAACTTTGAGTGATTCTTTTTCTTTTTGGTAACCAGATGTTTAGTTACAGCTGATAAAGCATGAAAACCTGCATTCCTCGCAGCTTGCTCTGCATGGGTGTGTTGGGTAATGACAAATATTAAGGCACAACTTTGCTGCTCTTTGCTGACATAGCAGTGACTGGTCTGCTTATCAGATTCAGCTGGGAAGTGGAATGCCAAAAGAAGGGGAAATATGAATGTATCTGATGTGAACCTAATAGATCCTGAGAGTATTTATAGCTCAGAACACACTGAAAATAGAAGAAATGGAAACAAATTTGAAGAGAATCCATACAAAGGCAGCACCACATGACTTTTGAGGAGACGTGATTATTATGTAGACTACAGGTGACGGTAAAAATGCAGCTACAGTTGCTCACAAATGCTTGTGAGCCTTTAAGCCTCAGACAAGAAATGAGTTTCTCTGTAGAGGACCTGGCGCAGGAGGTTCATGCCTGTGAACAGTTCAGCATAGTCAACAGGCTTACACAAATGAGACTCCTCTGTAGGGTTTGTACATCTCTGGGGGATGGGAACGCATTTTCTTAGTATTTCACCACCAAATTTTCAAGCAGGATTAGAACTCAAAAGCTTTTGGTGGTTATGGAGAGGTATGTCACAGCACTGAGACAAACCAGCTGCTTGGGGCAAGTATCCCATAAGAGTGCAACCATCCAGTCATTGTACATGCCAGGGCACTGGGATCAGCATTTCTTTGAATAGCAAGTTCTATGTCTTCTAACAAATGGAAAATGTAACTCAATCTTTAAGAAATCAATGAAAACATGGAAGGAAACTTCAAGGCTTTTCTTAACTGAACTTTTTATAAACAGATTAATCATTTCCAGAAATAGAAAATGTCAGTCAGATCATCTTGTTTGACACAAGGTCAGCTTTCTGCAAATAAGGCCAGTGGCATGTCAGATGTGAAGATAAAACAACAGCTTTGCATTATGCGAGCCCAAGGTGCAGTTACCTGTGAAGGGGTTTCGTTTCATTTCATTCCTTTCAGTGCTCTGCCCAACCCTCCCAGGGCCCGAACTGAGAAAGGCGATTTTATGATTTCTCTTTCTCATGCCTGTGTTTAAATCACTCAGTTCAAAATTTTAGCCAAACAAAAAGCAGCCTCGATAGAGCAAGCACATATCAGGGTTTGGGCTGACACTTTGCAAACGGATCTACCTGGAACCATTTAAAAAGTTACCACCCTTGTTTGTTTGCTCCCACCTCTCAACTAGTTCTCACCAACCGAGAGTCAGTAATAAACAGGGGCAGGCAGGAACTTCTTGAACTGCACTAACCAGACCTGCAAGAATCTGTCAGTCAACACTCTTTGTCCTGACATACTGCAGCTCCCTCATCTCCTCTCTGGCCTGCTCTTGTTCAGGTACTTTTGTTTACACCATAGTGGTGCAATGGTTTGGGAACATAACTGCATTATACCAAGTTACTACTAACTCTAGTTATGTTAGGAATTGGTGCCAAAGGGAAGCAAATGAAACATTTTAGCTTTCATTAATGAAAAAAGACTTTTTCCTATACAAGCCTGATGGAAATAAAACTTCTGATATATATGAGGGCTCAAAAATGAGTAAAAAGTAAAAAAATTTAGTATCAACTCATGTTTTAAATCTCATGGTTTAAAATGATGCCTGACTTTATATGTTAATTGTTCTTAATTAATAAGGTATGGATGAGCTACACATTTCCCGCCTAGTATTTCTAGATGGAACATTCTCACTTCTGACTTCCAAAATACGCAGGTATACCTTATACCCTTGACTTTAGGCTATGAGCACTACAGACAATGACATGGAAGAGAGAACAATTGCAAGAATGTGTAACGAAAGTTATTATTTTCTCTAGTATCCTTCATCATAAATTGAAATTGTCTTTGAGATGAAACCCCATAACCTCCATATATTTAATGACGAAACTACAGGTGACTTGCTGTGCTTCTGCCAACAGAGGTTGATGCCTTACTGTTAATTTTGCTGTCTGAACATAAAGGAATTTAAGGCTATATTTCCTGAAATATTTGCCATGGAGAACACAGAACCACTAGCATTTGGCCCAATCAATCCTCCCAGCTGTTTATTGCTCCAGCAGCACATTGCCAAGGGCAATTATTTAGCCAGGAGCTGAAAGAGTCACCCCGTGCAAATGAAGTATGGAATTGCTCGTGCAATCCCCTGTCTCTCGGAATATGGCTCTCCCACTCTTGTCTCTCTCTTGTCACTCACCCACACCTATCCCAAGCCCAGAATTGCAGCTGGAGCAGTACGTGGGCAGCAGCTTGGGTTTTTTATTTCTTCTAGGAACAATTTGGAGGCCTGAATGCCTTTCTGTGTTCAATTACTGCAGCAAGTGCTTTATGAACGTTCACCCCCTCCTTCCTACCTCTCAAAAAATCCTAGCCTCTCCCCCTCAAAAGCACAGTTTTCCTTTGAGGGAGGAGGACACACACGCACACACAGCACCGATCAGGCACATTGCTTACTGTGCTGCTGGAGGGATGCTCGGATACTTCCCGACAAGGTGAGCAACGCGGGAACTCGCAAAGAGCAGGTTCATGCTGATGTTAGGTAGAATCTGGACCTTTAATAAACTCATGTGTGATAATAGTGATAAAACACTGCAGAGGCCAAAAGGAAGAGCTAATGCCATGTCATGTCTGAGTACAGCACTGATCTCATGTGAGAAGGCTCCCTTGAGTCACGGTAAGCTCGGCCGGCTGCAAATCACTGTTTTGGCACTTACTGACAGGTTGGCAGGTTGAAGGATTAGCAGTAGCATGTACAGTTTTTGGTGCAGATAGCCAGGCCTGTATCCCTGCAATGAACAGCTGTGCCCTTATTGAGGTACCAGATGTATTTTGGAGAATTCAGGTATGATATTGCCCCGTTCCAAAAGCCTTTCAAGTAAGCAGAGACCACGAGCTATTTTAGTGTTTGCCAAAAGTGACAGTGTAATCAGCCGTGCCTGAAAAATAATGGGAATTGTCAACAGTTAATAAAACTGCTTTCAGAGGCTGGATTGATCTCTTTTCAAAGGCAATCTTGCACCTGTGAAAACTTGTCTATAACAGTATGTATCACTGAATTGTACAATTGTTATTGCAGTACAATCATCTGTTTGCACCTACAAAGTTGCAATCCAGCTGACTTGAGGGCAGGTGAGCCCAGACCTCCTTTTTCCTGTAGTTTCTTATGATTCAGAATGGAATAAATATAAAAAATAAAAATTCCTACAGTAACTCATCTGCAAGTACTTAATAAAAATAGTGTAAACATTTGCTTAAGCAGAGATACTCATTTACCTCTCCCAAGACAGTGCTCTAACCTCTAGTTAGGAAAATTGTAAGTATTCTTGTTCTCTTCTTACAACTCCATTTTAAGCTCTAATTATTTAATGAAAAGTGAAACAGTTTCAACAGGAAAGACTGAAAACTCACTCCTGATTAAGATACCCTATTCACCCAGTCTGAAAAAGGAACAGATGAGAGATCTCCTACCCCTGGGTGGTTGCTCCAACTCCAGAGACCGTAGCTGGACAGGAAGGAAGTATCTCTTCTAGACAGACCAAGACCCTGCCTCTGACACCAGTTCTGCAATAGAACAGGACACAGCTGATCTGCATGACCTGAAAACCAGAGATGAGGATGTCATGTTCTACTTCTCATCCTTCTTTGTGGGACAAGCACCAGACAGCTTTTGCACAAGAAGTGATACTTGGAAACAATTGCTGAAGCTGCTTTAGATGGCACTGGCCTCTCCTATCCTTTCAAAATCCAAACAGGAGTAACACGATACACTCAAACCCTCTCATTGCAGGAGACATTTAATGAACCCAAGGACTAACTAAGAGACTTAATTTCTTTTTGTCCTGCTTGCTTTTCTCCTCCTCCTGACCAAGCTGGGCTGCATTTCTTATGCAATGGTTATATGAATGACAGCATGCAGGAGGCATAGTGGAGGATTTCCACAACACCCGGGCTTGTATTGTGCTGCACCTTATTATCATTCTCTAACCCTGCACATATGGTCATCTTCCATTCTTCTAACTGGTTCCAGGGCCCTGGAATTCAGCATGACCCCTGAGGGCTATTCTAATGCAATCAGTAGGAATACTATATCCAGGGCCAGTCCAAAATCAAAGGCCTGGCCAAAGCCCAGGATAAATTACAGCTGTTATAAAGAAATCACCTTTTCACCTTGGCCCTCATATTCTTTCAGTTTACAGTCATAACTCAGCAAGGCCAGCAACATTTGTCATTAATAAACCTGGTTGGATAAACAAGACTGATGGATTAACAAGTCACATGTAAAGAAATCTGAGAAAGTGAAAAGCTTTAGACAGAAAGTAAGAATAAGTTGAATTTTTTTTCTGAGGTAAGAGAAAAATTGATATATTTTTACATCCATTTTTTCAGTACATTCACTTGTAATATGTGCTGGCATGCATGACAACTATAAGTACAGCAGGTCTGAACACCTACTGAAGAGAAGGCCTAGGTGATTTGGGAATGTACAGATGACCATATGATGTATGATCCTGATGTTAATGGACACCCTGGTTTCACTAAAGTAGCAACTTCTTGCCAATATTTATCTTTTATCCTACTGGGACACCATTGTTTTCCCTCAAACAAAACCCTTTTGTGATTATAAGTGAGAGGAAAGGATATCTGACTTAAAAAGATACATAATCAATTAAGACACTAATTTCAAACTAAATTAAAGGAATACCTTATAGTAATTTGATTAAGACTGTTAAACTAAAGTTGTTTCTAAATGTTCAGTTCTACAACTTTGGCAATATGTGATTTTCCATCAAAAAACAAATACTTTGGGGAGAGAATGGCATGCCAGAATGTGAAGGGTTAAAAGAGTTCCTGGAAACCTGTGAGAAAGAGGAAGAACAGATTATATTCCCTAGCTCTCTTGGGAAAGCCTGCGTGGGTATGATTTTTCTTTATTAATCTCCCTGTGATTTATAGCATCTTGATATGAAAAGCGCTAAATATCTGTTAAATACAGGAAGAGCAAATGCTGTGAAATATGTGTAGTATATGAAGAGTTTATCTAAAAGACATACATACAAGACATATTACATTAAAACAAAAGCTAATGAATTTTTCTTTAAAGAAAAAAAAAGTGAAATAGATTGAAATAGATGAACTGTACAGTGACAGCAAATATCCACTCGTGATTTTAAATCAAAAATCCTCCCCAGAGCTGCTCTGACAGTGCAGGGACAGCAAGCGACAAGGCAGTTCAGTTGGCTTTAAGAAAGCCACATCCAGGTGTTCAGAGATGTTTGCATTGAAATTCAAACTGATTGAGAAGTCTGTAATTTCTCTATTTTTGTTTCTGACATGATTTGGTCTAATTAGTCCTAATTTGCCACTCGAGGTAGTGGTCTCCATGCAGGAGAGAGAGGGTGGGCTGGCGGTAGCTGCAAATGAATATGCAAACGCTGCCTTAGAGGCTGAAAACAATATCCTGGGGAAAATAAAATAATTTATTAGGGTTCGATGGGTGGGTTTTTAAACTATTTGGCCTTAAACTGTCTTCATCTGGACATCAGCTGTTTACTCTGCAAACATCCCCACCCAGACGGCACAATGCGAGGTGCCGCTGCAGAGCTGGCAGCTGCAGAGCACCTTTTGTGTTTTCAATTTAAAGCCTTTGGGTTGATAGTTCACATTAACATGGAGAGAAATATACAACTTGTGAGTTTGAAAAGCAGTTTTTACTCATAAAAACCTTTGATAGTTTAGCCATCTGGTCAGAGTGAAAGAAGCTCATAAAAGAGGCCCAAATAGGGTCAAAGGTCTCTTGCTACGTGGGTCAAGGGGGCCGAGGAGGGTTTGCTGTAGTGGACTTTACTAAAAACTTGTCAGTGAGGATCTTTGACAAATTATGGCACATTCCATGGCTTTTTGGGAAAGTATTTGATTACAGTGTGCAGGAATGTTGTTGATATTTGCAAGCTTTAAGGAAAAAGGCATTTAAATCAGAAGCTGTAAAGATCCTTTAGGAATCGTCTCGTGTGTGAATACACACAGGGAAGATTTTTATTTTAGTCCACTTTAAATTTTTTTTTTATTTTTTTTCCAGTATAAAAAGATTCAGGGGAAAACAAAAGAAAAACCTCTCTACTGCAGAAAGCACAAAGGCTTTGACCTTTGATTCAGGTCATTTATTCTTTTAAATGGTCACAAATTATAAAACATCCAATTACTTTTTCTTTTCCCCCAACTTTGGATAAGTGACAAAGCAATAAACAAAACAAGGGGAAAAAAACCTTAAACATCAACCTTATTTTTCTGGTTTGTTCATATCAACCTACTTAACTACACTGCTTTTATTTGTAAGAGGTTGTTATGAAAGTAACAGGATTTAAGCAGACTGAAAGCAATTTTCTTGTAAAGGTTCAGAAGAAAGCAGAGGAAATAACATTATTTTTATGAGGTGTTTCATGGCACAGCATTATAATAAGTCATAGTACAGTAGTCATGTCTTAAGGGACAAGGCTACATCACTAAAAACACAAAAATAATTGTGTAAAAAGTTTTGGTTTGTTCTTTTATCCTGAGGGAGGGGGACAGGCTGCAGAGAAACGAGTCAGTTAAGATTACGTACTTAAAATATACAATACTGACATTCCTTAGTAGAAATCCACTTATTTCAGCTTAATCCAGCTTCCAATTGTGCATACGCCATGGACTGCGGCCCCAGAAAATTGGATGCATATTCATTTCACTTGGAGCAAAACCCACACATAGTTTTCTGAAGACTAAGCTCAGCAAGGAGGGGCAGGGGGTGGGAGTGGACAGAAATCAGGACTATTGCAAGGTATTAAAAACTTGGCTGGCTGGGATGACAGCTTGAAAAGCATTTTGCAACTTCTTGATTTAAAGGTATTTTGTTGTTTTTAAGGTCGACAGGGCAGTTTAGAGCTACTGTGACTGTGGAGTTGTTCAGTGTTGCAAAATATCTGGGTTTTTTTTGCATGCACACAAAGCAGGAGCATGCTGCTTTGTACACTACCTTTCTTGTGACATCTGAAATTAGACTCTGACCTTAAAACAGTGAAACATCATATCTATGAGTGCAAAACAAAAATGCAGGATTACACCAAAGCAAATAAAGATATGCATCAGTCAGTTGTCACCTGACTGTTTTTTAACAAACATAAATCAGGTTTAATAAGTTGGATTAGTTGTTTTCTTTTAAAAGGACTCTGATTTCTGTACATACCGCTGACCCTGAAATGTCTGTGTGTCATACAAACACATTAGTTTATCTGACTTCTGCATATACATATATCTCCTACCTTTAAGCCAGAATTTATTGTACGTGAAGATTCTCAGGGGATGTAAATCAGTAAAGCTCCGCTGATTTCAACAGATCCTGGCTGCTGGGGACACGCCAATGTATCAGCAGAGGTTCTGGCCTATGGTGTTTATACTGCCTCTAAATAAATAAATAAGAAGCATTAAGAGGTGATTATGTCTAGAGTGCAGATCTGCTTGCAAGCAGGTTACAGAGTGACAGTTAAATAGAAATCAGGGCTTGTTAACTACTCTTTAACAGACTTTATAATAAATAGGCTTTGTCCATTAGTTGTAATGATTGTCGTGGAAGGGCATTGGCCTCACTGTCAGGCTTTCTGAAATTAAGGAAGGAATAAAGGAGGTAGGAGGACAAAACCCCAAACTGCTGAAGGTGTGAAATAGTCCTGACCTGACCCACAGGGACAAAATAATCCCTCAGCAGTTGTACACTCAGTACAGTATTTTGCCCTGATCGACAAGCATGCTGATACCTTATCCTTCTCTAGGAAGGAAGAACCTTGTCTTGGAAACAT
Organism: Jacana jacana; assembly: GCA_013400555.1. Lineage (NCBI taxonomy): Eukaryota > Metazoa > Chordata > Aves > Charadriiformes > Jacanidae > Jacana > Jacana jacana. The sequence goes on along the minus strand of VZTM01010381.1, from coordinate 234,232 downwards.
GCTGGAAGCCATGGGCTGGAGAAGACACTGCTCACCCTTATGCTAGCTATCATTTGTGACCTTATATATCAGATGGCACTGGGAAGAAATTACCTTTCTTAAGTCTAGAGAAGGTAACTAGTAAATGCTCTTCTTATTCACGTGTCTAATCCCTAAATCCTACTAAACTATTTGCCTCAGTAATATCCTACTGCAGTAAATTCCACAGGTTAATCATACACCAAACAGAAGATTATTTTCTTTTATCCATTTTGGCTGACATATAAAAGCACATTTCAAATTTTACTGCCATTTAGCTTTAATCATCAGATGGGTAAATAACTGGTAACTAATCCCACAACTTTGTGTGACATGAATAGAAGAACCTCTGGTACCTTAACAAGGTGGACGAAGGTCCCAACATACTGTCAAGATGTCAATTGCCATACCTACAGGCACGACAAGTACTGGATGAATCGTAATCATTGGGAGAGGTGCAGCGTCTGGCTAGGGCAAGGCAGATGTGCTGTAATTTCTCCTGAGGAGGAAAGTTGGTTTCTATCACTGAAATTCCTTAGAGATCCATTCAGTTAATGTGGGACATCAGTTGTCCTTTGATGACAGAGTCCATGGAGCCTATACATGTCAGCAGCTGCTCTTTAATTATAACATTACCCCAGGACCTACAGGGACAAGCAGTTGCAGTCTGGCTGTGGAGCGTATGTGGGTCAGTAGCTGATGAAGCTGAAATTTATCATTGGAATGATCCCCAAGTGCTTTGCAAAGCAGGAGAATGATTAAGTATGAAGGTAGCACTAAGCAAGGTTTAAAGATTAAGGAAGAACAAGCTCAGATGAGAGGTATTTAAACTCAAGATAATGATGTGAAAGCAATGGACAGTACTCTTGGTAAGATGTTAAAGGTTAGAAATACAAGGTTTTACAATACAGAGGCATCTCTTGGATCAGGAAAGCCTTTATGTGGTCAGCAATAGACCAAATCAACTCTCAGTCACACTGGGTTAAATCACAAAGTTACCCTCAGTCATTCCTGTGCAATAGAAGTAGAATTTAGCATGTCGCTTCTTATCTTTGTTTTGTTTTGGTTTATTGACATACACAGATTTTACTATCTTTTAACACTGAAACAGAAATGAAACAAAGAAAATACAGATATGTAGATGTATCGTCTCTGTATCACTAGTCAGGAAATTGAAGAATGGTATGCTATACTTCTTGAACAAGAGTGGGGGAAAACCTATTCACAACACATACCATGGCATATTTTTTAAAACTATTTTTGTCTTCACATGACTAACTCACGGACCTAAAGTGCCCTTAATGAGAGAGCTCATAGACTCCTTCCTTTTGGAAAGTCATAAGTCTCTAGGTCAGTCCTGAAAAAATACCACCTCTCAACTGGGCCAAGAGATATGCATTAGAAATTATACACACCTTTACAATGCTTTTCCCAGTTAAGACCCAGTCCTGAGCATGCGTTGCATTTCTCTTTTTGAGACTATCCTTTCCCACAAGAAAAAAATCACAACCCAAAAAACTCAAGGCAATAGACAGGTGAAACCAGGATGAAAGTTGGACTTACTGTATTTCAGTTATGGACAGCTTTATTTTTATATAAACCAGCTCAGAGTAAGAGAGTTCTCTGATAAATACAGTGGGAGACACATCAAGAAATGACTAAGGTTTGAGTCATCCACTTGAAATATTTCTTCCCAAGAACAGTTTGATACAGATGATATTCCTGAATATCTGCACTGCAGAATAGTTGTTATTTTAGGCAACTGTTTGACACAACCAGTCCCATGACCAATGATTTCCTTTTTTTTAAACAACCTCTAACTCATCTGTTACTCAGTTATCAACTGGCTTTGTACTTAACATGGTTAACATTGGACACCTGCTTAAAAAGACTTGATATTCATAATATTGTGTAGATTCTAACATGACAGATGGGATTATTTAGCTGCTATTATCACCTGATTCACACCTCTTGTTTTGCTCTGTTGCCTTTTTAATCAGGATTTTAGATTATCACCTTTCCAGCACAAGAAACAAAAGATGATGTTGTGATGAATTTATCAATCTCCATTAATTATATCAGCAATGTGGTGAAATCATCTATTCTGTCATCTCTGGAATATTGCTTGGCTTCAGGTTTGGTGCTCTCAATCCGATCTGTAGATACTTATTCTTGCACTCGTGACCTCCTGATTGGATTATTGGAATTCTTCGCTGACAGCTCTTCCTGATAAGGCCTCGAACAGGATTCAATTAATCCCAATGCAGTAGTGAAGAAATTCTGTTAAACAACTGTTCTCTTCTTGTGATGTATATAGCCCTTTACGAGCCTGGTGGGGCTGGTTTTGAGCAGCTGCAGGGGCAGCCCATACTGTATCAGGAGTCAGCAAACATCTCGCTCTTCGGCATGCCTCTCTCTTCGCCTGCCTTCTCCCTGGCTCCACAGTAAGATGTGCTGACCTTCTGGCTGTCCTTAATCTCTTTATCTACTGACCTCCCACTTATTCGAAGTATTGAAATAGTTTTAGCTTCAATATCACTTTGTGATGAAGATATAAAATTTCCCCCTTCAGTTTTTTGGTGTGGTACTCAACCCTGTAGTCTATAACATTAAGTTTCCAAAGCAGGAGACCATAAGGAACATCATCTAACTTACCATCCCTCTCTGTGGGCAACTGAGATCTTTGCGGTCTTACCCCTTGTAGTGTCCTTAGCTGGGGGTCGGGGGGAAACAGATACCATCCAGCAAAAAGTCTACAGGCTCTTCTGTTAGATCTATATTGAAATTGCAGTGTTAATCCCACTTCCTCAGGAGTTTCCTTAAATGCTATATATATTACCACAGAGATGGAGTCTTAAAGTGATCCTGAGTCTTTTAAAATGCTTGGCAACAGTGCAGAAGGTAGAGTCTGTAAGCACAGACTCTAAACCCAGACACTGCACTCTCCAACCAATACAGTTTATCATTGAAGTGGTAGGCAATGTGTGTGCATGTTTGACTGACAACTTGTTGAGCTGCTGCTGTGATCCATAAAATCCCTGCTGAAAAACTGGAGGAAAGAAATCAGAGCCTCCTATTTTTGAGAGGAAAAGGTGAATACACTCAGAATTCAGAAATTTAAAGAACTAAAACAACAAAAGAAGCAAAAGTTTTAAAATTAAATTCACAGAACTCCACTGAATATTCTTGAGATTTACTGAGTAATACATAAAAAGCTCTTGCCACTATCTCAAGGTGGGTAGAACCTGGTACTAATGTAAAGCAGCCTGGAGTGCAATGGCACTGCAGTCGGAAATGGTGGACAAACTCTTCCACAAGATCAAAATGTAAAGCACAAAGTTTTATTAGGTCCCAAAGAAAAATCACTGACAAATTTGAGAGCAGTACTTATTTGGACCTTCATCTTTAAATCAGAGAAAAAGGTCTGGGTGACACCTGCCTTTGCAAAGGATTTGACTGATTTCCTCAGGATGGCAACTAAAGCTTAAAGTTTGCACGGATCTCTCCCAAACCAAGATCAAAGTTTTCTTTTCTTTCCCTTATAATTCTGGAAATATCTTTCATCACTGTTTTTAATACAGCCTGTTATAACAATGAGTAAGACATTTTTATATCATGCTTTCAACCTATTATCTGACTTCACTGACATACACCAGAAAGCCAGAATTATTTCTGTTCTTTTGCACAGAATATTGATTATATGTATTAGTCAAACCATTAACTGAGGTAAAGAGACATGGTTCTCATCTGATGCAAAACAGATTTAGACCTCCTCATATTATCAGTATCTAGTGGGTTGGAAAACCTGGCAAGCAAAAACTACTGTATCCATTTGTGGAAGACCAAGAGGAGAAGCTGGAGGTTATCCATGCTAGGGGTAGCCACGTGTCCACACACAATGCTCACACACAACCTGTGCAAATATTTTTAAAATTCCAGAGCCCATAGCATGTGTGGGAGGGACAAGGGGACACTCATGAATCTTCCTAGTAAATCCTGAAGCTTATCAAATATTTATCAAAATGCAGCGGTTGTTTTGTCAAGGATTTATGATAGATAGAATTTAGATAACTTCTGAAAATTAGGAGTGGATAGTGAAGCTCACATAAGGAATTTGTTGTTGCTGTTCAAAAGCGTCATCTGGCATAGAGCTCAAGGGTCCTGGCCTACTGATATTTAAAGAAACTAACATTTCACTCCAATTTCAGCTGAGTATATTTTACACCACAGAAAAGCAAGCTTGTGTCAACCAAGTATAATGTAACCCAAAGGACACTACTGTTGGGTGTGAGGTTGTTCCAAGGAAGCTCAGGAACTTCTGAAACATTGATGCACGTGACCCACCACATTCACAGTCTACAGAGCTGAACTAGCTACCTCTCACTGCTGCTAACTAAGTGGCATGTACTCTTACTGTACCTTTCTGAGCTTCTCACACGAGTCTAGCTTCTGCAGCTCTCGGCAGCTTTGTAAACCACCTAACCCTGGAAGGGCTGTGGGCACCAGTGTTCCGGAGGGGCATGCCAGTTTTGCCCTTTCCGGGTAACCAGTTGCTTTAACTAAAACATGTGCCTCTGTGGCCAGTTTCCAGAGAATGAGAACAAAGATAGATGTGCTGACATCCATAAAAACAGCTTATATCTCGGTCTCTTTTTTTTTTCTTCACAAGTAAGATGTTCCCAGCCAGCGGATTATAAATGCCATGCTTCATTAGATTTTAAACAATAAAAATGAATGACCCATCTCCAGCGAGTGTCATATTTCTGGAAGGGAGGATAACCTGTGTGGTTAGGAACATGTCCTAAATCTATCTGCTCCATTAACCTTGGGAAGTTGGAGTAGTTCTAAGCTTTGAGAAGCAATTAATATCTTGCAGGCAACAACATTCTTGAATGGATGACCCAGGACTTCAGTTACACCTGAGCAGAAAGTAATACCTCACCAAGCTCTCACAAAGAAGAAAAATCTCATTTGAAAGTGTAGTGAGAGGTCATAAAAATCGTGGATTACTTTAGTTAGTCATTTGTAACAGGTAAACGCATGAGTATAACTTCCTGGAGTGGGGGGAAAGGTCTTTATGATTTTTCCAGGGTTATGAATACATAAATAACATTGGTCACTTAAGAAGGACAGAAGCTTTGGGATTAACCTTTCCACACATTTTTAAGTAACCTGTTGACCCAGTAAAGGATTTTTTTTCTTGTTTGCTCTCCACATCAATCATATCTATAGGAGATGTAAACATTTCACCATCTAGTTCAAAATGAAAACTAGAAAATAACCACTCCACCTTTACAATTAGTTGTTTACACTCAAGCTGCCTTTCGGTAAATGCTTTACTATAAGAATTCTTGTCTAAGAAATGAATAGTTTTAGCTATACATCAGGTATTTCTCCCATTTCAGACATGAGTCCATTCTCCCCAACAGGTTTACAATGACCTTCCTTGCTGAAGATGCAAGAAATCCCCTCCCCATCATGGTATCTCCATCAGGGTGGGTTTAAACTGATGATCTCTCCAAGGTGGGGTGTGCTCTCCAAGAAGCTCTCACCCCTCCATGCCCACACTCAAGAGTGGCTCCCCATGTACCCTCCCCTGCCACGAAGGACATCTCCACTTCTCCAGTCTGAAGCTGGCCACTGGCAACCTAAGCAGCGGGGTCTTTAACAACAGGTCTGAACATATTAGGGAGGTGATTGTCCCCCTGTACTCAGCACTGGTTAGGCCACACCTTGAGTATTGTGTCCAGTTCTGGGCACCTCAGCACAAGAGAGATATCGAGGTGCTGGAGCGAGTACAGAGGAGGGCAACAAAGNATATGAAACTGGGGATTTAAGATTCGATGTGTTCTAGTAGCCTTTGCCAGCATGAATGTCAAGCCACAATGCAGCAGAGGCCCACGTGATTCAGACTATGACATTGTGTGCCAACATCTGGAGCTTACAGATAACTTACAAAGCTTTCCAACATAAAAACAAAATTCCTTGTCAAAAGTGGTCAAATCAGATAGCTAATCCAGCACCCTATGAAGACAGACACTGATTTCTGCTGGCATTGGGATGGACCTTTGTTGCCTACCAAATATTGAGTAAGAACTAATTAAACTGTTTAGACACTGCCTCACCCAGGACAGTTTTGCTGATGGTTGATTTGTAAACACAGCTATTATTTATAAATCATGAGTCAGACTGAGGAACACAAAAAGCTCTCTACTTTTGCTTTAGAGGAGCCTTCATCATCTAGTGAATAACCATCAGTCTGTTGATGTGAAAAGAAAGTCGACTTCAAGCCAATGGCTCCATCACAGTGACAGAGTATATTAACCTCTTAATAACATGTCAAACTTCCTGTAAACTGGAGGAAATCTGCCTCTTTCCACCACCTTTTTGAATGCAACAGATTCTTCCTGGGTTTAATTTGTTCTGGTTTTGCTTATGGCTTTACAAGGTTGGTATCTAATTCAGGTGCTCAACCATTTTCCCCAAGGGCACCCATCACTTCCCACTGGGTTTATAGAGTACCCAACTTAAACTCACCTTAAACTGTGGTTCGATTAAACAAGGCATTCAGCAAAGATGAGCAACTTATGACATTGTCACCACAGCTGTCCCTCATGCTGGACCTAGCCCTGGACCTTTCCATCCCTCCCATTCAGCTGCACTATGAACTCTATCAGGGCACTGGTCCAAGCTGGAAAAAAAACAGAACAAATGCAGCCCAACAACTCTATTGGTCTACTAGATTGGTCAGCACACAACAACCAGGTGGGAAAGGACAGTGGAGGCAGGGGAGACAGGAGCAGTCATTGCCCTTGCAGCCTCCATGCACTGGTTGAAGTGCCCCCCGGCAGCTGCAGCACCCATCAGGTGCTGACAAGAAAACCATTGGGACTGGTGAAAGAGGTCCCACTGACTTCAGTAGGTCCTGGATAAACAATTATAAGTCCAAGGTAATTAAAGCAATGATCTGGCTCTTAACTTGTCACATCACTGAAGACCATGTCACTGCCCACAGCCAGCTGCATTTATGGTATCACCTAAATTGCAGTATCTACATTACAATCAGTCAGGTCTATCAAAAAGAGTAGGGGCAGTGTTTGGGATATAATAACCACCAAACACCAAACTGTACTTTTAGTTTGTACATGCATATTCCATGAATACATATGGAAATAAGTAAATCAAATCCTAAGTCTAATTACTTAATCAGCAGTGCCACCACTGCTGCTTGCAAGTAAATGCACATCCAAATTCAAAGTAATCAGAATGGAGATTTCAGAAATATTAAAAAAATAATACTAAAAAAATCAAAGTTAGTGAGGACCCGATTTCACAGCACAAAGATATTTTGCAATGTTTAGCTCAAATATTTCTGACTAAAATACTGAAGTATCACATCTAAGTATCAGTTTGGCAAACAGGACACATCCCAGCTATTCAATCTGAGTGCTACTAGCGAGTTATATTTTTATTTGAAGAAAAGAAACAATTAGACATAAACAGATATAAATAAGATTATTTTTCTTAGGGTGGCTAAGCACTGGCATCAAAGATCTTACCAGTTCTATTCCAGTCAGCCCCAACAGCTTTCTTTAAAGGGGTCTCTGAGCCCTTTGCCGCTAGCCCTATGACATTCTAGACAAGCAAAAGGAGCTGCAGCTCCTTCAGGGAAGACCTCTCTCTCCATTCACAGCTCCACATGGTGGCTGTGCACATTGCTGAAGGTCAAACAAGAAATCTATGGTCAAGATAATGTGCTCTATGACTTTTACCTTTTAAGTAAAAATTAGTGAATCTCAACCCAACTTCATTTCTGCCATACCCTGGCTCTGCTAAGGCAAGTGAGCTGTGCTGAAGAAAACTACATGTCTCTCCCTCATATTGCCAGCAAAGGAAATGGGGTGGTGACACAGAGAAACTTAATATAACACATTTTAGATTATTTTAAAGATCATAAAATGTGGCCAGAGACTGCTTCCTTCCCTGAAGAAACCCATATCCCTCATATTCTATCTAAGGGAACAGTATTTGTCTATTTGTTTTAATAAATAAGCTTCTTTCATGATTGTAATGGCAATGGGGATTTCTCATTCTACCAATTTAAATTAAGTAATTTTTCTGGTATATTGAATTATAGAGTTCCAGCTAATATGTTTTTGATTGCTGTCCCTGCAGATGCTGAATAGGCCCGTGCTGCCACCCCATCCAGCCAGGACTCAGAACCCTCCACCTCACAGAGTCATTGCTGGTGTATTACCATAAGAAAAAAAGGATGACCTTTTACCTTTAACTGCTGAGCTGCAAACTGTGGAAGGAGCAGATATGCTTCCTGTGCAGCCACTCCTGGCCCCGCTGGGGGTAATACCCTTGGATTTTAACATTTCAGTTCCCTGTCCAGTGATTCACCTGTGATGGTGCTTGAGGTCCACACTGGCACAGCCATGCAGCCCCTGCCCTCTCCTACTCCCCACCGCCACCCCCCCCCGGTTTCCCTTTGGTTTGCAGTGCACACCACAGATTGATTTTCAGCTTCTCTTAAAGAGCAGCCACGGTTAAAATCTGCCTTCAGAAAAAAGTCTTCCCCCACTCCACACCTTTTCCTCTCGACTGAGCGATGTGAAAAAGCACAAGAGTTGGCAACACTGAAAATAAGCAGTGCCTCCAGGTTAACACAACATCAGAATTCCCAGGCGTTTAGGATTTACATTCAACTCTGTCAAAGTGGAGAATGATTTCAGTCTGGTCCATCGATTCACAAAGTAACTCTTTATCATAGATATATTTCAAGGAGGCAAATAAAACAGAGCAAATAGGCTAACAAGCTGGAAATTTAACAAGCTGGAAATTCAACACAGTATGGGGGGAAAAAAAATTCCCAAACTCCTTGCTTTGCAAAACTGGATTCCCGGTTAATAAAGCAGATGCTTTTATTAATGTCCAGAGAACAGCTGAAGTGGAGCAATAATTGGCAGGGACTGACCTTGGTCTAATTTGAACAAACCAAATTCAAAGGAAACTTGTGCTTTCATGAAGCACCTCTCTCCCTATTCACATTCCTCTACCCCAAGCATTTAAAAAAAAAAAAAAGAAAAAAAAAAAAAAGAAAAAGGACGACCACCATATACTATGAAAGGATTTGAGGTTTTGACGTTGCGGAGTTGTTTATCTCTAAAAACAAACTTTTGAGTTTTGCTTTTTTCTCCCCCAGATACACACATTGCCAAAAGTTCCCACAAGCTAAATGATAGAATTGTCTACAAATGGCAACAGTACCAAAGCCGACTGCTAATGAGTTGCAGATCTGCATCATAATTGAACATCCAGATTTCCATTTACAAAAGAAGGATGTGGTCAACAAGAACAAATAACATTACAGAGCAAAATAATAATAATAATTAAGAAGAAATTTGCAGAGTCGAGAGTACAGTAACTGCCATAAATATCAGTCTAATTGCTGAAGACACGATGCATGAAAAGACTAATCAATATGGCCAATGTTTCATTCTTTGTCTGACTCCAGAAGCGACCCGTGGTAATACCAGCTTTAATTGTACAATCCCCGAGAAATGTTTGGGATGGCGTTTCATGCTTCTATCCCCCTTTAAAAGGCAAAGTACTTGGGAAGTTATTTTCATTCTCCTCAGCCATAACGCACGCACACACGCAAACAAAGAAGCCAGGGAGAAAAAAAAAAATGACACAAATAAAAGAAATTAAGCTTGCCATAATGTCTGTGTTTCATGTTAACAGGCTCACTGTCCTGCTGGGTTGTCCATAATACTCTATCACAAGCACTGTCAGGGGCCCATGCTGGGTGGCTAATTAAAACAATTACAAAGACAAAGAAGGTATCAATAGCATTCCAAGCAGCAAACAAAGAGATAAAGTAGTGAAGATTTAAATCATCAATGGTTGATCTCTCCGGGATAGTTTTGATGTGGGGACCTTGTCCCCAACACTCTCCCCTCTCAAACCCGGGGAGCTGGCTGCTTTACTTTGTATTATTTCATTACAAAAGGTGTGGGAACAGTTAGCTCTTTAAAAGTAGTTTCTAAAAAATTGCAGTGAAGTAAGGCTTTAATGTTTGGAAGTTTCAGCCTTGTAAACTTGGTATAGTTTTGTATTTGGTTTTTATAAGATGATTTGTTTAAAGCTCACTAAACAGTTTACGGCTTTTACCCATAAAACCCATCTCTTTTCTACCAGCAATTACAGGCATAAAATAGAAATGCTTCAGTTTTAATTCTAGGTTTTCACAGGCAGGGATGATAAACATATATCATGGAGGCAATCAATAGAAGGAGAATAGATGGCTATATAAATTAGGCAAGTTTCTCAGAGTCTGTTAAAGATTTTCCCAAAAGTTTTGATAAAGACAATCCCACAGAGCAGTCTATATATAGAAATATGGTAAGCAATCTTCAAGTGTTTGCAAGCCAAGCTGTACTAATACTTTAGGCAAACATGCTTACCTTGATTGAGGAGTGTAAACAGTAACAGTTGTTTTTCTCATACACTAAAATAAAGGCAGCTTCTAGAAAAAGGCCATCTCATTTCATACAATCTATATGCCCCAGCACAAAATGTTACTCTACCAAAAACCACTTTTCAACAAAAAGCTTTCTAAAGGCTTTTGTTATTTTGATTTAGTTATCTACAGGACGATTTACGTAGACCTTACTTAAAACTATATAGTAATGGTAGTTCTGTATAGGCAAAAACTTACTTGAGTTTACAGAAGTTTCATTTGCTAAATTAATCAGAGTAAACCAAAGAGGGGAGCTGGGTGTGTCAGCTCTGTAAATGCATTTTGACTTCCACTCAGCTGTTCTTTTAATCATCAGGATAAAGAACCAAAAACTCCAATTAGCCAGCAAGAAACCTTGAGGGGCAATGACAGCTTTTTCTGATTGCTTCCTCTGATGGAAGAAAAGTGATTGGGAAAGGAATAGTTAGAGAGAGATCAGCAGCTGAAATAAATAAGTAAATAAATAAACCATTAAGATGGAAAACTAAAATACAGAGCATTTTTCTTGAGAAGCATGCTTTCAAAAATGTGTTTAATAAACTTAGAATAAAAACTTGCATTAAAGTGTCTACGTAAATGCAGTTTCCTCCCACACAACTACTGCAACTGTTATTATGAAGGCAAAACCACTCTACCCATGTTTGAAAAATGAAAGACTAAGGATGGTAAAAGAGTACCTCTGTTTTTTAATGCATTCTGACAACTCTGTAGACAGCCTGAAAAAACATAATTCTCTGTGAAAGAAGATCATAAATCTGATTTTCACTGCAGCCTCTGTTTGCGTACGTTTCTGGATGTGCAATTCTGCACTGGTGCTGAAAGATTCCCGGAAGAGGGAAGAGGGAACAGAATGTAGGTTTGTATCTTATTAAACACATTTTTACATGTGGAATATTATTTGGTTTATTGCCTGAGCATGTCAAAATGTAATGGAGTTAAAAAAGACACAAGCTATGAATTAGGCTACCAAAGGAGCTCTCACAATTTATTCTGAGAACTGAATGACAGGTAAGGTCTGTTTGATTTTTTTAATGCATCCAAAACTTAATATGACATTCTGAACAGGTTTCAAGAAATGATTGTTGTTATTATTCTTTCATAGCAAAAGCTCCATGAAACCTCCGATTTCTGTTGGGAGATTTCATGCTAATTCTGTAGTAAGTTCTACATGAGCAGTATACGAATAACCTGAGGATTTCATAACTAAGCGACTCTCAAACATCAGAAGGATTAAGCTGTTTGCCTACAAGCTTCTTTGCCAAACAGAAAAAACATATTACTCTTAACACATAAGCGAGCGATGAATTAATTTCAGACCTCAAAAGTCTTCTCACTGAACTGAGCCTAAATTGTTATCTGGAATCCAAAGCCCAACACAGCTGGCATCAGTTAGATTTTATGGCAATCATTTTGCACACCTCCAATATATCTCCTTTCCACCTCTGTACAAGGATTATTACACATGGGTGTTCCTTTTAAAGGTCTGACAAGAGAAGATGATGCCAGCAATTTCTGCTGCTTTTGTGTCTCAGGGGATCTGAGGAGGGGGAAGAGAAAAAGCTCTTCCTTATGTTCTCCTGGGCTCACAGGTGCCTCTCAGTCACTCTGGTCCAGGCTCACCAGCAGAAAAGCTGCTGGCCTCCTCACATGTGCGTTGTGTCTCTGCCTCGGTTGACCACCTATAAATCACACCATGTTTAGTGCTGCTCCCATGTCATCATCCTGAGTCCCGATGTTGATCTATTTATTCATGATATCTAGTTGATTTCATGAGCAAGAGAAGCAGATTAGGTTTAGGAAGAAAACATCAGGTCACTGAATCAAAGTAGAATGAAAAGAGGAAGATTTGCTGGCCATGGACGTGTTATATATTAAAGCTGCTGCTCCCATAGCAAAAATCTCCTTTATATGTTCCCTTGTGTTTTCCTGCCTTTGCCAGTTTTCTAAAGCCACTTTTGGCCATTGTGGTTGCAACATGGGAATTATGAATTAGTTTTCTTAGCTATAAGTTGCACATATTAGCAAAATTACACCCTACAGCTTTGTGAAGGGGCTCCATCCACCCCATTTTCTGAGAAAAACAAAACTTGTCCCTGAATTTTATTAACCAGTGCAATTGCCTTTAACACATCAGGAAGAAAGACAAGGACTTTAAGCCCTGTTTGTATAATAATGGTAACACTGTGGTTTCTATTCGGGGCTAACTCTTAAAACATCACGTCTTTTGTCTCTGGGCACCAGCAGTAGCTATATAATCCCTGGCCCACAATAGCGCTCTGTAACACTCGCCTTGGCTACTGTCTACATTCTTGTTAAGCTTTTCATCATATCCACGGAAGACTGATTAAATTCATATAACTACTAATGTCAATTCATACAACTGCTTGTAAAAACACCTTAGTCAAGCATGGTGGCCCATTTTGTTATAAATAACTGAATCCAGAGAAGACAGTTAAATCTGCCTCCTCGGCAGTCACCTATTGCTCAGTGCTTGTACAAACTGCAGTGAAAAACATCTGGCTGCAAGGATTCCCTACAAAAACCTTCTCAGATTTGCTGCCACCCAGTCACGAGGAAGATCACTATGTGCAACTGTAGAAACAGCCACTATACATATATATTGGATAACTGAGATCGTTTAATCTCATAATGGACTGATTCCAGAGAGGAATAAAAGCACTTTAAATGCATAGCTTTTGGGGAACTTCTTAAAACTTTTCTGAAAGTTTTGGGAGTGCTTATTAAATTCCTTCTTTTGTGACACAAAAGCAAGACAAGATTCTGTAGATATGCTTGTATTACTGTGACAGACAGCTATATTTTTATGGAGGTATACTTAAGGAGTATAGAGTCCCTATGAAGTGCGTTTCGGAGACAGTTACCTGAAGTGCTGGTGCTGGGGGTTCAGCTCCTGTAGCAAATGCCTTGGGTGTGCATGTAACTTCACATTGACACAACAGATTTCTGAACATGCTTCTGGGCTGGCAGAGTGTGTGTAAAATGGCCACAGACCATCACCAAGGTGTGTGTGACCCCTGTGGATGGTTTGCAACTCTAGGTGAGTAGGGGCTCCTCCACCTAGAAGACTCCTGGACATCAAATTAAGTTTACACTATGCATGCTTCATATTTTTCTGTGAGCCAAACACTATTTAATCTTATGAAAATTAAAATACTCTCACTGTACTTAATGTCCAATAATTTCCCTTCAGCAGGACCAGCCACTTATCAAAAGTTCTTGGTGGTAGAAGCTATCTGAACTACATCACAGCAAGAGATGGGTAAAGTGGAGCAACTCAAGATAAAGACCTGCCACATTTAATACTTCTAATGGTTGGGAATTCACCAGTCAGCTTCAGAGATATTCTGCAGCTGGGAATGAAGGCTATGAAACTGAACTTCTGTGAACTTCTCCAGAAGAGCAGTTCCAGATTTGATAAAGGGATCAGCTGTTCAGCTGCACCATAGATGGTGCCAAAAGCCCCTTGCGCAGTTCCCAGACATCAAAGACACCAAACTGTCCCCCTATGAAACCTCACCTTCAGCTGGCTGTAAGGAAAGACTGGCTGAAGCCTAGGAGCACAGAGCTGCATCCCAGGGTGCAGGCAGCCACCCGGTGAGAGCAAGCCCTTGGACCTGAGGGCTTCTAGGACTGTTCCTGTGTCCTACCCAAAGATGGTTTTACATAAATCACAAATAGAGCATAGGCCAAAGAGCAGTAACTGCCCGGTTTTTCCTAGTAAGAGAAGAGACCCTTGGGCACATGCAGTGTGCTAGTTACCACTTGTGATGGATGAAACTTCATCTGAACCCCTCAGGACAGACAAAGGTAGAAGGCACAAACTGTTTTCTCAGTAATGGCTCTTAGCAATAAAGAATAGCAGAGAAGGGTACAACCGCATCTTCTGGCAGCAATCTTTTAAAAGAAGAAACCTCTTTCAAAGAGCAAGACATTTGTGATGTTTCTGAGCTTTCAGTTACAGGTGGCCACAGGTATACTCCACTGCTGGTCTCTGCAAGGCAATTGAGTGATATCTGACGTTGTCTTCAGCCTGTCCTATTGGCTTGAGTTAGTGCTCTATGCTCAGCACAGCCCTTTTCATCCATCCCATCGTGGGCTACTGAGTTTTTTCCTTGTAAACAGCAAGAGGCCTTGCCCCTCTTGGCACTTGAAATCTCATGCCAGAGCATTAAACTAACATCACAACCTTAGGGAAGATAACTACATCTGGCCAAACATCCAAAAATAATTTTTTCCTGCAATTCCAGAACTCTGGGTATGTTGTGATTCAGTGACAAGTTGTCTGACTGTGTGTCTAACTGATGTGATTTGTTCTTCCCCAGGGCAAGAGGAATTTAGCATTTTCTGTCTAGGCATTAATTGCCTTGGATCATCTCACAAGTCAGAGTAGCCCCTAACAGAATTTCTAGGGGAAACAAAACTAAACTTGCCAAATAAGAGAAGAACTAAAACTGCTACATTTAGACAATTCTAATAGAAAGCAAAGTGAAAATTTGCTAAGAAAGAATTTCTTCCACTTTTAATAATAGCTTCAGAGGTAGAGACCTCTTATATTTAATCAACCTGCTTAAAATTCTTGCCTCCAGCAGGAAAGAATCTCAATCACAGAGAGACAAGCATTCATTAAGCCTTGTACAATAAACCTGCTCTGCAGCTGAAGTGCTATTAATATCATTTTACAGAAAGAGGAAATGGAAGAATAGTGAGATGGGAGTAACTTGCTTGGGGTCACAAAAAGGTTCATGAAACCATGGTAGAGTAGTAAACCTTGAATCAGAGACCTCTACTATAACCCAGAGCCAGCTCACCCCCTCTTTCTGTGCTTTTCCACATTGCCTGGTGGTTAATATTTTTTACTTTTTTTTTTTTTTAAGCAGTAAAGCTTATGAGACTTGAGTATGTCATTTTCTTGAAGAACTAAACATTTAACACTAGGGCCTGAAAGTTTCACTTCACAACACAAACCAAATTCCTCTTATACTCACCTGTCAATTCCTTTCATACTCTTGTACTGTCCTAATTCATGAACACTATTAACGAGGTGCCCAGTCCCCCTGCATTGGTCATAATCTTTCTCTTCCCCAGTGAAGATAACTCCGAGGAACCTGGCAGACAGCAGCGTTTCCTGTCCTAGCAAACCTGTGCCAACATCAGGGTGTTGTGAATCCTCACCAGGTGAAAGACAAAACTTGAGCTGTAGGACCATGGCTGTGTTGACATACGACTTATGTCATCTTAGCTGCCATGCCCGGTTGTCCTATCTGCTGCTGGGAATATACTGTACAGGACCAATAGATGGCTCTTGCAAAAGCACTGGTTGGCTTCTGTAACTATTTGAAATAATTCTACTTGTAAGGAAGTAACATGCAGACCAGATCCCAGTTAACTCATCATCTGTAGAATTATAAGAAAAAAAGTTTTTGAGAAGTTGGAGCAGCTGGTGCAGTAGCAAAAAACAACCCCAAAACAGTTTAACAGACTTGACAAATTTTGTCACGTATTTGTAGTAAAGTGTGCTTTAATCTTGAGAAGTTATTCTTACAAGTGAAAAATATGTATAAGATATAGATATAGAGTTGTTAATTCTGTGTTATATTGGCTGGACAAGAAAGAGTAGGTTAGTGCAAAGATAGTTTAAAGTGCAGCATCTGACAAAATAATAGGAAAATAATAATGACTGGTTTTATAGAAATACACTATCTATTTAACAACTGTAAATATAGACAGAGGAGCTGGAAGACAGAATATCTTTCCCGGTTTAACCTTTATTTATTGCTACATGCTCTGGGGACATGCAGTGTCTCTTAATACACTAGAGTGGAAATACTATGTTAAATTCTAGCCTTTGCAGTGCTCAAACACTTGCTTAAGAGAAAGGACAATTCTGGCACCAATCCCAGCTATATGCACCTCATTATGATGGATGCTGCAGATTTCTTTGAAAGATGACTGGAAGCTGCGAGTGTTCTCTCTTACTTTGGCAAAGTTCAGGGTGGCACCGTCAAGATGCAAACTAACTGAGCACTAAAGAAGCAGCAGCCCTCACTACCACAGGTCGGCTGGCTTAATACAGCCTTATCCCTCTGCGTATGGAAAATGAAACTTCAGATCAACTCAGGGCTTTACATCCATGGATTTTACCCTAGATGAGCCACTGCCCAGCCTTGTGGTCAGTTACGGCTGCTTGGGGGAGAAGGAATAAGGCTGTGCTGGTTTAGGGCTGACTCCTCAAGGCTTACCCAGGCCCCCAGAAGCCTCCCTGCCACGTTCCACAGCACTAGGAGCTGTGAGACCCCAATTAAGAGCAGGTATAAACTAGCCCTCCTACAAAACAGTTTTCAAACAGTCTCCAGGTGTATCCATCCATGCACATTCAACACAAATACCTCAGTACAGGCATTAAAAAGCATCACAGCCCTATTGCTAGAAGAAATGTACTACAACCAGGATCCAGGTCAGGCGAAGGGGAAAAGAACAAGCAAAGAGAAGGCTAATGCCACAGAGCGGGCTTCAGCAACCTAGTGCAAGGGTTGGGGGGGTGAGAAAAAAAGAGGAGTGAAGTACACTGAGATGCTTAACATAACCCTCACAATAAAGCAAGGTTTCAGCTCTGCCCTCACACGGGTACTACTTCAGGCAGCTCCATGCCTGTGACCAGACGCGCAGCCTCACTTCCCCACACAGGGAGCCACAGGTCTCAGGCGCTCGCCTTCTCTTCTCACACTTCCCATTCCTGTAGGTTAGCTGTCCCTGTAGAAGGAAATGGAAACTAAAAGGACTTTTAGTTGACTTAATTAATGCCTGTAACACTAGCCAATTGACATCAGCACCTTGTCTGTCACTCACTGTAGGAGGGGGGAGATGTGTTAAAAATAACAACCTATTTCCGCTTCTCCAGAGACAGCCCTGCTGCAAACCGGTGGAAAAAGCAAAGGCCAAGTCAGTTAGTGACATCTTAAGGCTACTAACAGAACTGGCTGAGTACTTTATTGGATGCATTTTGTACTATACAACAAAAACCCAGTATATTGCTGTTCCTCAACAGAGCATTCACAGTCAGAAACACCTAGGCATTACTTGGTTAACACGCTGGTTACCCAGAGATTGGTGTTGAAATACACAGCTTACATAGAAAGCTCAACTTATTTGAAAAAACAAACAAAAAAATCTACATTTAACAGTCTTTCTGCTTTTAAAACTAAAAACATGTACTGTAAGCTAACCTGTATGGATAAAGGGAGTGTCTGACATCTCTTGTCTTCACAGGGAATATTTGCAAACCCAACTTCAGTCTCATGGGTTTAATTTGACTGCACACCAGTGTAACAGAGAAGGCCTTCCAATGGGTGAGTCAACACTGACACTGCTCTGACTCAGCCCTAAAGGAACCTGTTTCCCTCCACTGATATGGAGCAGGCAGGGTGTGATTAGCCTTATTAGGTGATGGCCAGCTTCTGTGACTATCCCCATCAGCCCAGATTGCAAAGCTATAAATGGAGCTTTATATGTTTTGAAATTATTTTTTCTTTTTCCTTCTATTTGTAAGGTCTCTTGTATCATTATAAGAGAGTAGTAGACACTGTACAAATGGAACAAGGCAAGTTTTGTCACCCTAAAGCAGTAATTCTGCAAACTTCCCGTCCACAGAGGGACTCACCAATATCAGCCATGACTAATATTTGGCAGGACATTCTCTCCCAAAGCCACCCCAGGGCTCAGGCAAGAGCCAAGGCTCACCCAGGTGGATCCAAACATTGCTGATCCCGGCTGGCTCCTGCTCTTGGAGGCTGTTGTTTCCAGAGCAGAAAACTTGCTCCCATCATCCTGACTTGTAGCACAGCACAAAGCTTTAGCCACCAATGATAATGGTATTTTCTTTAAGATGAAGAATCAGAGCAGCACTAAGGCAGCCAAATGCTCCATAAACTAACTCAAGCTACCAGCATGGTACAGGAGGTAACAGCAGCTGTACAGCAGAGAACACCAGCACCCTACATGGGCATTTGCCCAGTGACTGCTTTCTGCAGTAAAAGGAGCTGGAGGATGCATCTACAGACATGATTTCAAGGGTGGTGGGAGCTGGGATATATATATATATATAAGGAAGGAGCATGTTCTCCAGCTGTGATACATTGGTCGAAGCCCTCACTAAGGCTGAGAAGTAGCTGGCTGGTCGTGTGGGCATTACTCAGCTTGGCCTTCAGCTGAGGATGGTATGGAAAGAAAACAAAGCACTGAGTACTCCACAATTAAAATAAAGTCACTGATCTAATTCCTAGGGGAACAGTTCTGAGCGCAAACATGAGGGGGTCTTCAAAAGTCACTGTTTATACATAATGCATAACATAGCTACACCTCAGCAAAACAAGGAGTCAAACCCTTTGGTGAATTCCAGCATTAAATTACTTCCTCCAGTCCATAATTTATGTGCGATACAGCTGAGAGAATTCAAAGAGCGCGCTGTCCTGAGGGATGTTTCATTTCACAGCCTGTGAATTCACACGCTGGCAGAACAAGCTGGTGAAAGAAAGAGGTTCCCCTGGCTGAACAAAACAGGCTCAACACCTGCTGTCTGCTCCGCTTCTGTCAAGTGCAACGAAACTTTATTCACTGTTTTATATACAGTACTGTCTGAAAACTATCCTTTTAAAAGCTCAGCTGATGTTTGCAAGGAAATTGAAGAAGTTTAGGCGAGGTAAGCTGTCCGAATGGTTGCAGCCTGGCTACTCTCTTACAAAAAGTAATGTATGCTACTTTTGAGTAGCTCATCCATGGAAAATATAAGGTTTAACGCCTCTGAGTGAGATACACTACCTTCTGTGGTGTGGGTGGCTTTTGGGAGAAAATGTTCATAGGCTCTATCATCACCAACATCCAGCCATACACTTATGAACGCATGTGCTAAATCACTGAGTACAGGAGAATACTCACCTTCCTATGTAAAGGCAAGTAAACATGTTCCTTAATCTTTACTGGAGGTTTTATTCATTATTTGCTTGATAAACTCCTACCAGAACTTCCTGCACCAGGCAGGCTGGTGATGGGGTACGGCAGCCTTGGCATCTCCACTGGCATCATGAAGGGGTGCCTGTGACAGGCGTGCGAGCACAGGCTGCAGTAGCCTTTGTGTGCCTGATACATGAAGTTTCTTCTTTAACTAACTGAGATGGTTCCTCTTATCAATTTACCAAACAAACAGCATAGCCCAGCATCTGATCTCTTTCAGCCATGGCTAGGCTTTGTCAGCCAAGCCTGTTGGGACCTCTGGCACACAAATGACAAATCACAGTGTTACTAGAACTATTGACACACATTTTTAATACATAACTACTGTTGTTATATATAATCAGAGCTGATAGAGTTCAGCATAAAAGGGTATTTTAAAGTGCCAATAAAACCACTTAGCTTTTACAACACACGGCGTTTACTCCATTCCCTCTTTCCTCCAAAAAAGCTTTCCTTTTGAACTAAGCAATTTATATATTGGGTCAGCGTTATAAAGTAGGTATTTATAGCAGATTTCAATGGAGTGGAGGCTGGAATAAAGGTAACTTGCTTTTAAATGCAGCACAGAGGCAAACTTTGCATTGATAAGATTATCAACTGTTTGTACATAGAAGATGATGTGGTCACTGAGGGGCCTCACGTTTCGTTTCTGTAACTGTAACCTTGATTGTTTGCTTTTCTAACAAATAATTTATACTTCATTTTTACTTAAACTCATTTGGTGTCCACTGAGCAATTGTCCAACAATTAGGATCTGAACTAAAGAATTTAGCTGATAACACCACTCTGCCTTCTTAATTTAATCCTTTCCTTTCCAAAACCCACAATAAATGCATCACCAGGCTAGTGATAAAAGCAACTCTAAGCTGTATTATCACTGTAAGATGATCACATATGCAGACAGTTGGCCATAACTTGGGCTTTGTTATGCCTCAGTGTTGCATTTATCTTGGAAATCAGTTTGGTATTGATGGCATAACTCATCAGCAATGCTAACTACTCCCTTACTGCCAAACTGCTCTCAATTACCATAGTGATACCTTCTTCCTTCAGACAAGCCAGAGCAAGGAAGCAGGACAGGGGTCACAGAAAATGAATGAACACCCAGATTTTTTACCAAGCTTGAGTACAGAAAATTATGTGTAGTGTTTAAACAGAACATCTTTAAAATTAAAAAGAATCGGGATTAAGTTTTTGGGAAGTCCCCAGAACTATTTTGTAACGGCTCTCCCCTAATAACGGTGCAGAAAGAAAGACAGGGATATTTCTAAATTTCTCATACAGTCTGGGTGTCCAAATGTAAACTAAAATAATGATAGTCTCGGTGATTTGAAGAATTTAACATCTTTATAACATGGATAGGTACATAATAGAGAAACTTTGGGTGAACTTGATTTTCTACATTAATGAATGATGCTTTAACAGCGAGCGTGCTTATTTATTTTGGTTTGGTTTTTAATACTTGCTGTTCGTATTGTAAATTGTAAATAGAGTAATTGTGGTGGAGTCTAATTTTCCTCCAAATACAAAGTATTTCTATTCAATGAATGCAAAAACCGAATGCATACAATGGAATGTGCAGATGCAGACGCCCAGCAAATAACAGAAATTTGCACATGCAAATAGACCAATTATGCATGAATGTGTCAGCGGCTTGTGAAACAAATATTTGAAAAGTTATCCCAGGCCAGGAAACTGGCATGTCAAAAAGGTAAAAGAACAGGCAAAGCAAACTTCTTTTTCTGTTTTCTTTTGTATTACTGCTGGTTTCTGTACCAGCCATATGAGCAAGCATATTTTTAACTCGGGATGTAACATAAAGCCTGGTGAAGTCAATGGAAAGATTCCAACAAAGTTCCATGGCCACATGACTAATATATTCAGAGCTTAATCTAGACAGAACTTTGTATTTTGCACATGGATTTATAGATCATACCTTTTCATGCAAACTAGACTGATAGCTGGCTATATTATTAAAGATTTATCTCCATGGGGAGGGAAAGAGGATTAATTCAAATTTCAATACTTTGCTGCAACTGCTCTGTACTAGCTGGTGTTCAGTGACTCTGCAAAGAGCCAGCTGGGTTTTCATCCCTGGGTGACTGTCTCAGCACAGAGGGGTTTCCCTCAGAAAATCCCAGCCCCTGCACCAGGAATCCCCTGCTCTGGGTCCTGCCCATCTGCCGGCTGCTCCTGTGACACCAGGGATATTTACTACCACGGTGTCTAGAGGGGGGTCAGGCTCAAAAAATAATCCCACATCTTGAGCTCTCTCCTGGAACAAGCCTTTTCATTTTGGGCCTTTTCAACGCTGAGGCCGGTTAGGTGAGATGTCTGGATCTGCTGGCTTTTTGGCTTTGTATATCCTGAGTAAATAAAAAAATGGGGGGATGAACACAGGGGAAGGAGGTGTGGGTACCTAACAGCTCTTGTTAAACATGCTTTGTGCACTTTTCTTAATTTTATATTGGAAGAAGTACAGAATTTCACCAGGAGGGAGGCATCATTGTTAATTCATGGCCCTGCCCTGTAGGACAGCTAAAAGGCAGGTGGGCTTTTGCCCGGGTTTGATACCATTTCACTGTGGTCAATTTGCTACTCAGCACTCCTAAGGGAGTTTGGGATTTATTGCAGAGGATTTATAGAGCTGTAGAAGTTAAAAAAAAAAAAAAAAAAAAGAAGAAAAAAGACAAAGATAGGCTTAGATGACCTTTACTCTGTTACACGGGAACATGGAATTTAAACTGAATTTAAAAAGCATTCTCTTCCTCCAAAGGACTTACAAACTGAGAGAGAAGTGCAAGGTCTGCCCCACCCCCAGCCCTTCCCTAGCTGAAAATTTTGTCTTTAGCTCGATGCCCAGAGGCTGAGGGGTGCTGCTTGCTCCATCATGCTGGCACTGGCTAACCATGGCTAGCCAGCTCCATGGTTGAGCTGGAGACATCAGTAAGGTTGAGTTTCTACCAGGCTGCCGTTTTCATTGCTAGATGTGCATGAGCTGTGCCAGGCTTTCTTTTGGCTGCAGTGGTACAAACCACCTGAAGTCCACAGTCCTTACGTAGATGAGCTCAGAAACTAATATGAAAAATTGAAAGAGCACAAGGGATGCTTTTCTTGCAGAGAGTGCCGGTCCCTTGAGGTGGCTCTTGCTCAGAATAAACACCTTTTCTAATATCTCTTCATCGCTGAGTATCCTCAATTCTTAACCTTTGTATTTTCCTTTGAGATAAACAGACTTTTGTTCCTTGATCTCCTGTTTCTCAATGGCTTCTATGCTGAGAATTTTGCCTTATTTCTCCTTCCTTTGAAAGTCTGGAAAACGCTCGACAGTAGCTAACTGGTATTCTTGAGTGTTTGGACACTTAAAGACTAAGCAGAGGAAAATGAGCAGTGAGTGTCTGTGGCTCAGTTTCCATGACAACGGAGATTAAAAATGAGAAAACGACACCTATTCCTAGTTGTTGAGATGTTTTGGAGATGAGGGATTTCTTCTCCACCTTTTCTCCCGTGGGTGTTGTAAGCAGTGGTCAGTGGCTCAGTCTGAGATTACAGCTCCTCTGCAGCGTATTTCACGTGAGGCAGAGGGAGCACTGCTCACTGACCGCAGCTCCAGAGAACTTTGTGTAAGCTCAGGGAGCAGATGGCAATGTTGGCTAATGGGGCCAGAGCAGTGGTTCCATCTGTAACCCTGCAAGCAGTTCTGGCGGAGAAGGACTTGCCGCTGACTCACAAACAGCTCTAAACCACACTTCACTATTGCTATGTAAGGAGTCCTGGACCGCATCAGAAAACAAGATGGTCACGAAGTAAGGAACTTGTTACTTTTGGACACTTTATTTCAGTAGTTTTCTGTTGTGAAGAGACATGCTCCAGGGGTCCTGCCAACAGGACAGCCTTAATTGCTTGCTCAATCCTGAATGACTATTTTCCTCTCTCAGTGTAGTGCAGTTGGCACATGAGTATGTCTTAGCCAGTGACTGGAAGAATCCCAAGCGGCTCAGACAGTGAAACCAACAAAGACACTGTGATCTGACAGGAACATGTAAGGAAGGCTGGAGGAAAGGGTGAAAGATGCAAAATGGTAATGGCAAAGCATGTGGGCTACCTCTACAGGGTCCTCCAGCCTGCTGGAATTCAGTCATTCTACAGCAAAGATGGCAAGAACATCATTGCTGAAGGAGCCCTCAACTATGCAATCCTCAGTGTCCTTTTGTTGCCTCCTTGTTTTCCACTGCAAACATGAACTTGGTTTCCCAGAAAACTTCTCAGCTGTAGCTTCATCAAAAGACTGGTGTTACCCAGGTGCCTTCAGTGCTTTGAACTTTACTCCTGAAGCCAAATGAAGCACAAATGGGAGCCGTTGACACTGTACTGAACCCTTAAGGCTGACACGCTATTTAGCAACTTATTAATGCTAGATCTTTTGAGGAAAGTTTTCACTCACTGTCCACTCTAAAGAGCTTTGTCAAACTGTAACCATGTTAATCTTACTACAATTGCCCCTGGAGGAGCTGGTGAAAGTTATACCAGCTGTACATTTATTTTACTGTTTTTACCTCCCCTTTTTTCTGATCATCAGTCTGTCAAGGCTATCAAGATTTACATTTAAATGTAAAACTGGACTGTCCACCAAATAGCCTTTGAAGCTATTAGCTGTGAAAGATAATCAATTGGGAATGGGCCCCTGCAGAGCACTTTTCAAGCAGAGTCATCACCAAAAAGCAATTTTGCTGGCAGGCTTTTTTTTAAAAAAAAAAAAAAAAGAAAAAAATCATGAACATTCCTATCCAATTGAAGTTATATCAATGGCTGATCTACATGATTTTACAACAAAAGCAAAATTTAACATTGTTTAGGCAAATTCACATAACAAATTCTGACCTTTTTAGGGGTTCTAGGAAGCAAAGAGTTGGCAACATTTTCATAATCCCTCTCTAACTCTGCATCCTCAGAGAAACAGAACGAACCAATATGCCCATGGAGGAGCGAAAGGGCTACTATTTAAGACAATAAACCTTACATCAGCCTTGTAAAAATTTAAAAACGAGGTGCATTTTTATCACCTCTTTAGCTTTGTAACTTTAACATGGCATTTTACATTGCTGATCTGCTACAACTATGCCACCATTTATAGTCCTTTTCCTCTATTAGGTTAAAAAAGCTTGTTTCACAAAGAACTTGAATCTATTAATCAACACTGTGACATATTATGCAGTTTGGCTTTATGCATTCCTGTTCTTTCACATTTTCCTTTAGGCCATCGTGAGCTGTGACTATCTCCAGCATCTATCTAGATATTTGCATCTTGCTCATCACTGAGGTATCCAAGTTATTCTCGTCCTCACAATATACTTCTGAGGTGCATGTCACCTTCTCCAGGTAGGAATTCAGAAGCCCTACTCCAGTGAGAAATACATATTACTAGTAGAACAATTAAATATGGCCAGCAACACTAAGAGCTCCACTTTGGAAACATGAAGTTGTGAACAGTATTAAGATGAGGTCGGAGGTAGGTATTCTCTTTCAGACACTGACATTCCCACAGGGAACACGGCTGACTAGCATTGATGGCCTTGCTCTGCCTCACCTGGCCCAATGGTTCCTAGTCCCAAAGCTTCCATTTTGGGATAGAAAGGAAAAAAAATAATTAGAAAACCGTCTGAATGGCTCTGGCCAAGAGACACACAATGTACATCTGCTATGTAGGGTCAGCATTTACTTCCAACTGCTGCCTATACAGAAAGCACAGAGACTATAACAGCTGTCCTTCATTTTGAACAGCATCAATCGGAAACTCCAGCTAAAAATGTTGGAGGTGTCTCCAAGCTTTGTTCTGAATGTCTGTTCCATCAGGTTTGACAAATTGAAAGGTTGGGGCATAACATGCTTCTAGGAGGACAAGGCGGCATAAATGCATCCTTGTATTCTTAAAAAAACATAAAGCAAAAAACCCTGCAGGCCCCCAGATAATTATTTCCAAGATAACGTCCAGTTTTTACCTACAAAATTCACTCTCTCTTATCATTAACCAGGAGAGCTTTTGCTTTCACATGTTAAAAGCAAGTTCATGAAAGGTCTGAAACTCGGAACCTAGAGCAAGCCCCCCAACACCTTGTATCAGAATTCTTGTGTTTTATAGAGCCAAACCCAATTCCTGAAGCTTATGGAATAAATTATCTGGCATCACCAGTGGCAGAATTCCATGTCATTGCAGCAGAAGACTCTGAACATACATGTTATTTGTTAATCTAATGGTATATAACACTAACTCCTGCAATTTTGCTTTGTCATGGGCTCTTTTTACTTCCCTACAACACTGTGAAGTCTCTAGAAGATGAAAGACAGCCATGTAACCAAATACTGTATGTTTTATGAGTCCTTCTCAGTGTCTAGCAACTGGAATAAAGACAAAGACAGAACTGGATACCTGAGAGAGAAAAAAGCTTTTCCTGCAACAGACTTTTAATTCACAATGATACCTGAGACATCATTTCCTCAGATCACTATAGAAACCTTTATCGCCTTATGAAAGGTCATTGGGATAAGTGACAGGAGACATCAGTTTCTCCTAACAACATTGGTTTCTCTTCTTAAAATTTAAATAACAAGGCTAAAGATTTTCCAACCAGAGATGTAAAAGGCCATTAGAGCATCCAGTCAATATTCCTGAATTTCTAGGACAGATAGGACAGAAGCTTTGGTTGAGGACAGCAAATGTTTTTACAGACACCAGAGCATCACATTTCAAAAAGGATAACTGACTAGATTTTGACTGCAAACATAAATAATCAGAAATGCAGAATAAAATAAACATATCTAAAAAAGCAGCCTTTCCCCAGTTTGAATCTAGAGAAAAATTGCCTTGGCATTCTGCTAACGTTTTTAAAGAAAAATTTAACACCCTGCAACAGAAGGTACTTCCCAGCACAGTCTGATCACAACAGCAATAAACAGTTCTGCCAGAATCATTGGGAAATATGCCGTTTATAATTTTTTTAATTGCTAAACCCATGCACATTCAATCTAAGTTTGGTTCCGCCCCCCCAGATGCAGAGGAACTAGCTTAGAGCCAAGTTCTGCATGCGTTTAGATCTTACCTCACGTGAGGACTTGAACCCATTCGCTCATCCCGGAATGTTTCCTAGTGCATCTGCATAGCCAGTACCCCCCCTGCGCACGGGAGAAATTGAGGCCGGTTTTGAACAGGAATCTGGCATTTTGATGCAAATGTCAGTTAAAGTGTTTTATCAAAATGGCATAAAAGATACCAGCAACATTGATAGAGGGCTTAATCCAGGGCGCTGCTGGTTTATTGTTCAAACTCAAGGCTGCATCCTTCTGGGGACATTGTGCAGGAGCTCCCATACATAACTGCCACCCCAAAACACAATTCAAGGTGTCAAAGACACTTATCTTTGGATTTCAGAATTTTTTTCTTTTTTTTCTTGTGGCATGTTTCTACCTCACAAAAAATGCAAGAGAAAAGCATATTCTAGTAGGTGTTGCAGAGGGTAAGCCTCTGCCCATGTGATCCTTGGGTCTGGCTTTAAAAAGCAGTGCAATGGGATAACAACAGCATCAGAAAAGGTTGGAAGGAGGCAAGAGCATGGGGTAGCTCTATTTGAAATGCATGCAGGCCATGCACCACTGCTTGCATGGTCTTCTGGCCAACCCTCTTGCTCTATTTACCCTCATTTAAGCAGCCATAGAAGTCTGCATTCACAGAAGAGAGAGGACTGTAACACACTCCAAGTCACCAGTGGGACTCCACAGCTGAACTGTGTAAAAATCAAAAGCCTCTGCAGGGAGCAAGACCCTCAATGAATGTGTTGAAGGAAGCTATCCGTGGAATATGTAGCCTTCCAATTTCCTCTGAGCGCCAGCTCAGTGCAATGCAGTGTAAACACCATCCATTTTGTAATGGGGGAGCAGAAGCCAGAAGCTCCTCACCCCAGTTTGCTCCCTCCCTGCTTACCAGGAAGGGTTTACACATCCCCAGGCAAGAGGAAATAAATCCATTCCAGTATTTTTCTCCCAGGAAAAAAATCACTCGTTGCAGAGCTCTGAGGCCATGGCAGAACTCTAGGAAGGTATACGATTTATTTACCGTGTGCTCGAAAGCAAGCGAGCTCTACAAGAGCCACTTGTTATGAATTACTGTGCTCTCTCAAGGGACAGTCCTGCTGATAACGTGAAGAATGTATTAAATGAGTATCAGAGATTAAAACAATCTGCTTCTGCCAGCTCCAAAACACAAAGACCATTACTGTCCTACGCTGAAATAAAGCCAGAATATTGGAACAGAAAGTTGGGGGGAAAAATATTAAATAATCGCCCCCATGTTAGCTTTGGTTATCATCTTTTTTTTTTCCCCTTAGGGTGGAGGAAAGAAGCCTCTAGATTGTTCACTTAAACATAATGCATTCAGCTAAACAATGCTGAAGAAGCAGCCCTAAGCTTTGTCTATTCATTCACACCATTTTGTTATCTTTCCTGTTTATCTTAGAGGCACACACAGGACCAGAATGAAGGTTGGTCTATACAATATGACAAATCTACTGGTTTCCTATTTTAGAAGGTAAACAAGCTTTTTTGTGAAACCCAACTGCAGATAACGGAGCTCTGCAGCGTTCAGTGGGACATCAGATTGAACAGGAGATTCCTGGTGGTGGTGGTGCATCCCCTGGGTGCAGGTCTGTTGGCCAAGTACAAACAGAGATAAACTGCAATTCAAACCATCACCTTTGTCAAAAGCACTCATTTTGTATTATTCTTGTAGTGCAAGACAAGTCTGCAGCTGCAAACTGTGTACAGATTAAAATTATTTAGTAAGGAAAAATGATGTGTTTAACCCAAACCGTGATGTTGAGCTCTGGCCATAAATCTGCTTCGTTGGATCTTATCAGCAGAAAACTTTGGATGTTTCTTTTATATTTGTTGATTTGGGTTTTTTTCCCCCCCTTAAATGACAGAAAGATTTTTACAGCAAAGCTTTTTGTAACTTCTTCTAGAAGTGGGTTTTGGAGTGGTTTTACCCAGGAAAGAGTTAAAAGCAGGGAGCTGTTTAACAGGAAACACACCATCAAGCAGAACAGGCCACACTTGAAAGTTTCTCTGGATTTCTAGCACCACCTATAGATGACACAAAATACTTCACACTCCCCAAACCCTGCCTGCAGAGTTCATTATGAAAAAAATATTGTTCCTTTTTAGTTGCCAAACTGTAGTACATTTGCACCTAAAAATTTCTGGGATTGGTATAGTTTTCCATACCTGAGCTTGCTATCAGCAGCCAGTCTAACAACCTCCAAACTCTTTAAGGTAAAACTAGGATATATATACTCCTTTTGTGGTAATGTACAGCCTCCAGCTCTGAACCTAAAGCAGCACATTTCCACCAGTATCTCCTCCTCCCTTGCAGCCCCAGTGCTGCACATGGCCTACAACCATTCCAAGCTGAGTGAAAAACATGTATTTACTATTACAGGACTGAAAGTGGTCCATCTTTCACTACTATTCACAATAACTATGGGCCCAGTGCACAGAAACGCTGATGTATACACCTACAGTATAGATGATGCACGTACGTACACATACATTTGGAGATGGGTTAATAGCGAAGAACTGCTACTACGCCCACCCATTTTAATTCAAAGACAACAAACGTGTTCAGTCTATGTTGCTCCAGCAATCATTCACAGCCCAGATATCACAAAACACATAGAAGATGATCAAGCACTTGCCTGTAATACATTTTACTTTTATAAAGCTGCAGTGTCTGCAGTTGAAATGTAGCCACCAGGTCTGCGCTACAGACACAACAATGAGACCTGACTGCAGAGACACACACCAGCAACACCAACATTAAAGTGCCAGGTATCTAGGCTCTAGGCTTTCAATTTATTGTTCTAAATGAACATTCTTCAGTGATCTAATGTAGTAGAAAACTCCCACCTACTCCCAAATTATATAAAAACAGGTGTGCTGTTGGGGGCAGGAAACAAGTCTTAAATAATACCTTTTATGAAGTTTCTCCCTCTAACTGGAATGACAGACATCCACATCCACTGTCTGACAGTTCAAATCAAAACCCAGATCTTAAACCCAAGACTATTTGGAAGGGGGTTTTGTTTTAAGAGAACATTAATTTAGAATCAAGGTTTACAAAGGCAGAACAGATAGGGGTCTGCAAAAACACTGTTTTCCATAAATAATGAAGAGAGCAATACTGGAGCAGTCAAGTTTAAGCAAACCCTTATTTCAACAAGTCACATTTTCAAGAACAACCTGCGTGACTGCGCTTGTGAGTTCTGACTGCATTTTCCTATTTGTCACTGTAAAGCAGGAAGCCTTACACTGTACACAGAGTACGTACCGCACCGAGAGACGGAGTGGGGAGCACCTCCCCAGATAAAATTAAGGCTGTACAACCTGAAAAATTCAAACATGAGGTCTATCTAGAAAGTGGCCCTAGTTATATAAGCTTTATAAGTTTTCCAAGCATGTTTCTAGCACATAAAGCAATCATTCAATGTCTTCCACTAGCAAATACTGTGAAATTTAACTTGACTTTGATTCCCCAGGAGGGAATCTCAGAGCTAGTTTTGATAATGGTCTCTCTTCAGTCTTTCTATATGTTACAACTGTCCTTGGGATGCTGCCTGGCTGTGAAATGATCTCTGATTTTTGCAGATCCAGGCACCTACAGAACCATCTATTTTCCCAAGTTGAGAGCCTATTCTTTAACTAGACAGTTTGGTAGTGAAGATACTATTACCTACCTCTATACGAATGCTCACTGGATAAGACTATAATACTGCATAGTTCAAAATACAGCCTAGAATTCATTCATTATAGAAATGTGCATCGTATAATGGTAAATTGCTATCTCATTGTGGTCCAGCCTGAATTTATGCTGAAGTTTCAGACCAGAACTTTTTATTTTAAATGGAATTAATTCTGCCTTTTCTTTTTTCCCCTTTAACTTGAGAAGAACTGAGCTGAGATGCAATGCACTTTTACTACCCATGCAAATAATAGGCAGCATCAAAATAAAAACAAACTTCAAGTAGTGTTTGTAAAAAATATATTTGTGGTTGTTTTGTTGTTTAAAACACAGGCACCTCCGACAGAGATCACCATGCCATATATATGATTTGCAATAGTGTTCTTGCTAACAAAGTTATTACTGATGGACGGATGAAATCCTTTTGTTTTCTAAAACCGATCACCTGGTCTTCTGCATAAGCACTTCCAGCCAGGTGCTACCAACTTCTGCAGATACTAAGGAACAGCCCCCTTAAACATTACTAGGGCTGCCTTAGACCCAGCAGCAGATATTTCTTCTGGATCAACAATCAGCCAGGTGCAGTTAATGCATCTATAGCACATAATTGAAACATACTTCACTTAAAAATATACTTCAGAATGGCTTGGACTATTACCTTTTCATGCGTGCATAAAGGAACGAGTCTGCTGAAAAGGTATTCATCATAATGCGAGGCTTTCTTATTTTAGCCAGTACAATGTAAGAATGATATTCTGGGAAGTTTACTGCTTGGTGAAATCATCAACAGTTGCTTCGATGCTCAGATTTTACACAGAGCACAGCCTCCAATTTCAATAGAGGCACATAAATATACACATCCTCTTTTTCACATACAATATGTATGTTTCCACGTACAGATAAGTAAACCGTGTAACTCTGCATTCACCTATGTCCCACGCACTTCTGCAGAGTTCAGCACCGCCGCCGAGATTGAGATTTGTGTAGTCCTAGTACTTTACAGCTAATCCGGAATGGAGTCTGCTGGACACAGCAAAGCTGTATGGGCTCCACTTTGAATGATAGAATAGGTCTGCTTAGAAGCTTCTGTGTGAGAGGATGAAGAAAAGATAGGAGGAGCTGAAGTGGACACTGTTATACTCTGACCTCCGTCACTAACCACGGTCACTTCTGTCGCTCCTTCTTGTATCAAAGCATTAAGGCCTTCTAAATCAGAGCAGCTGATTCCAGAGCTGGTGATGAAAGCCTGGTTTGCTGAAGCCTCGTGACTACTGACAGGCGCAGCAGGAATCAGAGTCTGATGCAAAGCACTTCCATCACTTTGGTCATGGGTCGTGAGAAGAACTGCTGGCTGTGCCACAGGCCCTGCTTCGCTTTGAGATATGGGAGGTGGAGGTGGTGCCAACAGACTGACTTGGCCCAGCAGTTGCAAGCGGCTGTTGGCCGAGAGGTCTTCCTGATTCTGGCTAACTAATGCAGGAGGCACGACATTCACTGATGCAGCCTGAACAATACTGTTATTCTGAGGGACCTGGTGACCCACAATGATCTTGACCCTCCCCTCATTGTACGGAGAAACCTGAGCAGCCTGAAGTGGGACCTGGAGGTGGCTGACAGTAATCGGGGCACTGGTCTGCCGACTGGGATCCATCTGGAGCTGTAGAACAGCCAGTTCATTATTTTTAGATCCATTATACATACTGTGCTGCTTCTTATGACTCCTTAGAGAATCTTCTCGGACAAAGGAAGCATCACACAGGTCACACTTAAATGCTTTCTTGGCATCCAATTTGGCAACTTGCCTGGAGCCACCTTGCTTTGGCCTGTCTCCTTCCTTCTTCTCCATAGTTTGCTTCTTGGTCTTGACTTTGTCGCCATGAGCTTTCCTCACATGAGTTGTGAGGTTGCTCCGCTGCTTGGTATCAAAGCTACAGAACTCACACTTGAAAGGACGATCTTTGCAGTGAATTCGCTCGTGGACTTTCAGAGCTGCCTTGTTGGAGCAAGAGTAGTTGCACTCCGAGCACTTCACTGGTTGTTCGGGCTGATGAGTTCTTATGTGGTGCCGAAGGCTCGTTTTGTTTCCACACTGAAACTCACACTCTGGACACTTGAGAGTATTTTCCATGCTGTGCTTGATACGAATGTGTGATTTCAAGTTTCCTTTCATTGCGCACCGGACCTCACAGAACTCACATTTGTAAGGTTTCTCACCAGAATGCACTCGCATGTGCCTCTTCAAGTCTGAGTTGATTTTAAATTTAGCAGGACACATCTGACATTGGAAAGGAGCATCTCCTGTCAACATAAACCACAGTTCAAATTAGAGGCGAGAACTGACTTGGTCTACGCACTTGTAAACTCCCAGCATATTTTCAAGATGTATAGAACTTTAATAGCACAGCATTTATCACTTGGTCTGGCATATTTGTGTGCAAACTCTCCATGAGCATGCCTGCCCACATCTGCTGCTTCTTCATGTCTGCATCTTAGATCTTCTCCATTTTTCGTGCAGTTTCTGTGTAAGACAAACTATTCAGTGTGCTCTGGAGAATGGAGGGAAGTTTCTCATTTGTCCCTCTTTAGCAACAGAATATCTCAATTAATGTTTGAAATTTATTAATAAACATAAAGAGTGTAACTTTAACAGCTGCTATGTTTTTGAAGTCTAAGAAAAAAACATAAACACATCCAGTCTGGGGTTTACACAACACAGTTTACAGGGAGGCCAGCAGGTTAACTGTAAGCCTAGGTCAATGGTAGGCTACTGCAGAAGCAGGTGCTTAATGGGCACCAGCTTTACCGCTCATCCCTATAGCTGAGTTAGATCAGCTGACAAGAAAAAAAACATTACTTTTTTGGCCTGGTTCATATGGTGCAGCACAAACACTATTGCTGGCACAGGCAGGCAGTGGAAACTCTTGTCCAGAACACGGGGAGAGGTGGGGACAGAAGTCCACACCAAGGTCTGCATCGGGTGATGGCACAAACACAGCATCACTAGTGACAGGAGAGGGGAGGACAGCAAAATAAAAATGGAAGAAGAGAGGGATCACAGCCACATAAACACAACTGGAAAAGACAAATGCAAGACTAATGAAACATGCATGCAAGTCCATGGCTCTGGGGAAACGTGCTTACACAAAGAAGTAACATTAAGCTCTTGTTTTCCTGGGACTAAAGCAACCAAGAACGTTTGCCCCACATCCCACAGATCACTAAGAGAGTCTACTATCAGTTTGTATTTACACAGTATCAGTTAGCATTCATGCAAACAGCTGCATAAAATATTTATAAGTGCATGTTGGGGTTTGGGTTTTTTTTGTTTGTTTGTTTTTGTGTTTTGAGAGCGATGCTAATCCAGAAACCTAACAATGTAGTTGAAAGTCAGGTTAAACTCGTAACTGATAAGGCATGAAAAATGAACACGCTCATCTGCAATATCTCTGTAAGCCTATTTATGTCAGACTAAATACACAAATAACCATTTGACTTGTTTGGATCTAAACAACTATTTTGCATTTTCTTTATTTGCAGGCTTGTGTCACAACATGCATAATCAAATTAAGCTGTAGCTGTTGAGTCCATAATAAATTCCAGGGTAAAGACCTGTGACTGTTCCAAAGCCATTTAAAAAAAAACAAACAACAAAACAACACAACACAGCAAACCTATCAACCCAACTACACATCTGCTCACCTGGGTTGGTTTTTTTTTGTTTAATTTAAATAAGTAGTTCTCTGAATTACCTAAGCATGAAGTCTTTAAAATCACAGAATTGTCTAGGTTGGAAGGGACCTTTGAGATCATCTAGTCCAACCATCAACCTAGCACTGATAAAAAACAAAAACCCATCATCACTAAAGCATGTCACTGAGCACAATGTAAACCTGTCTTTTAAATACCTCCAGGGATGGTGCCTTCAACCACGTCCCTGGACAGCCCATTCCAATGCTTAATAACTCTTTCAGCTTAAAAAAAATTCCTAATATCCATCCTAAACCTTCCTTGGTGCAACTTGAGGCCATATGCTCTTGTCTTATCACATGTGACTTGGGAGAAGTGAACAACCCCCACTTCTCTACAACCTCCTTTCAGGTAGTTGCAGAGAGCAAAAAGGTCTCTCCTCAGCCAACTTTTCTCTAGGCTGAACAACCCCAACTCCCTCAGTCTCTCCTCATAAGTCTGCTCTCCAGACCCCTCAACAGCTTTGTTTTCCTTCTCTGGACCTGCTCCAGCATCTCAATGCCCCTTATGGGGCCCAAAACTGTACACAGCACTCGAGGTGAGGCCTCACCAGTGCCCAGTACAGCGGGACAATCACCTCACGAGTCCTACTTGCCATACTGTTCCTGATACAGGCCAGGATGCTGTTGGCTGCCTTGTCCACCTGAGCACACTGCTGACTCACGTTCATCTTACAGTCAACCTATACTCCCAAGTCCTTTTCTGCCAGGCAACTCCAGCCACTCTTCCCCAAGCCCGTAGCACCTTATGGGGTTGTTGTGACCCAAGTACAGAACCCCACATTTGGCCTTATTGAACCTCATCCCATGGACCTCGGCCCATCAACCCAGCCTGTCCAGATCTCTCTGCAAAGTCTTTCTACCCTCCAGCGGGTTGATACTCCCACCTGCAAACTTACTGAGGGTGCACTTGATTCCCTTGTCCAGACCACTGATAAAGATGTAAAAGAGAACTGGCCCAAATCCTGAGACCTGGGGGACACCACTTGTGAATGGCCACGACCACCCTTTAGGTAGACATAATTTTGAAAAAGTAGAACTGTGTTACTAGTTTCTCAGACAACCTTGGTGCGGGAAGGAGAAAGAGAGTGTACTTACTTCAGCAAGGATTTATCTTCTTTAATAATCAAACTGCAAATGGCTGATCTATAAGTTAATATTTTATAGAGTTTGTGATAGCTGTATAATTTAGCACAATTTGCTTATCCAGCTATATGTGTCATAGGTTCAGCCACATATTTTTCAAATCAAGTTGTGGCCTACTGTGCTAATCCATGTATCTTTTTAATAATTGATATATATGGTGTATTATCTATATTAAACAGATTTTATTAATGAAGATGAACTGTTTGTTCATCTAGTTTATTTTATAGTCTCAGCTGCACACACAGCTACTGAATTTTTATCTACCTTGGCACAGTACTTATTTCAATGACTTAATTTTCTCATGCACGGTAGCACAATATATGAAAACAAATTAGCAATTTTATTGAATATAGCAAAGTGTGTTGGTTCTGTTTATTTAAAGAGAAGTCCATTACTCATACGTCTTTGTATTTCTGTCCATACATAATTGATCCTGACAGAATATATCTTAAAAAGACCCAACAAACCAAGTGTCTGATCCTAGAATTATTAATTGTAAGAGTGGTTTTACTCAAATCAACAGGAAACTCATCTTTACATGACCAGTTCAACGAGTAATGCTATGTAAATGATCTCATGCTGAGCAATGTAGATTACACTCACTTTCTAGAGAATGACTAATTCAATTCCAGTAAGCAATATATTCTACATACCTTACTTTCCTCTAAAATTGGCTGTGTGCATAACACCTTTGTAATCTAAGAAGGATGAAATGACTACGTTCAAAATTCTTGTACCTTCTTTCAGTAAATCAAAGGAAGTCCTTTTCGAAAAGAGGATTTTGAGAAATGAAGAGACAGAACTACAGACTTGAATTTTAGCATAATCCAGTTGCTTAGGACACAACAAACCGATTTGCAAAAAGAAAGAAGGCAGCCTTAAAACCCCTTCCCAACTATTGCAATACGTAATGCCACAAATATCTAACTGTACTGGAACTACAGAACCATGATCTCCATAGGTTCTCCCACAGCCAAGTTCAGAGCATCCCTGCCCATGTACATAAATGCATGAGTATGCACACTCCTACATGGGATAAAAAAAATGCAGTACCATATTCTGACTAGTGTGTTTACAATGAGAGGACTTCTCATCACAAGCCATACTATTTTGACTGACCATCACATCTTCACATAGAGCAAAAGAAAGAGGGAAACTCGTAAAACTGATTGACAGTCCTGCCTGTTCCATCACGGCAGATTTGTGAAGTTTAAAAGATTCTTTTCTGCTAGAGACAGATTGGTTTAACCCTCCCCTCCTTCACAATGCACAAGGGATTTATTTCTTTTATCTACTCAAAATAAATCCCGTCTTGCACACATCTGAACTAATGTTGTTTAGTACTTGAATTCGGGATCAGATTCAGGAAAGATTCAAAGCTAATCTAGTAATTGCTGAACCATAACCACCTTTCAGCTAAAATTCACAGAACTAATCAAATATATAAAAGGCAACACAGAAACTAATCCAGTACCCTGGATTACATGAAAAACAACATACAGTGACAACTGTACAGTAGTATCTTTAAAGCAAATCACTTCTAGGAACAATCTATAAAAGCAAAATCAGATTATAAGGAAAACTTAGGGAAATAATGCAAATATGAAAACATACAGTGTTTGTAAGTCTGCAGGCTAAAGTTTTCTATCTGTAGAGCAAAAACGATATGGGCTGCTCATACTGCACTGTTAATGCCCATCAGTCTGCACATGGAAAGTACCACGTAGAAGGGTCAAAGAAGCTGTAAAATTGCTAATTACTTTCTAATTTACAGATGCAAGAAAAATTAAATTATGCAACTGAGGTTTGCACTGAGATAACTAGTTCAATTATAAAATAAGTTCAGTGTTTTGAGTATAGTGGACCAGATTTGAGAGACACAGATAGGAACCTGGATGCTCTCAATCAACCAATGAATTAGATCCTTCAAATCTACTCATTTAAGAGCATCTAATAGGCAGTTTCAAAATCTATTTAGAAGAAAATCTGCCAAGAGTCAGATCTGCTTTCAGGTGTTTTTAGTAGAATCTAGTAGGGAAATGCAGATCTATGTCCAAGCATCTGTGTGCCCAGGTACATTTTAGAATTTACATAGGCCCTTTCTGGCACCTTGACACAGACCTTTTAAAAAATCCTCCCAATGACCTTCAGACCTTTACAGACCTGAATTTTAGTATAGACTTACCCGTGTGGGATCTGAGGTGTACAGTGAGCTGGCTAGAGTTGCGGCTTGCATAAGGACAGATCTGGCATTTAAAAGGCCGCTCGTTGGAGTGGATGCGCTGGTGCTTGTTGAGGCTGCTGCTGTCAGCAGCTGCGTAGTCACAGTGTTTGCATTTGTACGGCTTCACCCCAGTATGGGAACGCATATGCATCTTCAGTTTATCTTTTCGACTAAAACATTTGCTACAAACTTCACATTTATGGGGTTTGTCTCCTGAAACAAACAGGAAAGCACAAACACATCAAGAATTTTTGTACCATGAGGATATTGTTGCAATTAAAAAAAAAAAAAACAATAATAAAAAGAGCACACTAAACTCTTAATAGAAATGGGCTGCAGGAGTTTCAGGAGACCCTTTGGAACTTTCTCCCTTTACAAAACTGAAATTGCTGTTTAGGGGGAAGGGAGGTGAAACATTGGAATCACCGTTTCATACAAAGAACAACATAGGTTTATGCACCACCACCACACTGTGCACCCTGATAAACACAGGGTCTGCACCTCAGAAATTTAACCGTGCCTTAAATCAATGTACAGTGTTCACGGTTCATAGCGGTGAGTGGTACTGCCCGTAGCAGGACTTGGCTTAGCCAAAAAGGGCAGAGAGACCTACAATACTAAAATGTACAGATGTGTGTACATTCTATCTAGAGATATGCTATTTTGCAGAAAAAACACCTTTTGACAAAAAGCCAAAAGGAGGAAACCAACAAAAAAATAAACTATAGCAACTATATAAACCTGTGTGTGTTCGCAGGTGACGTTCCATATCCTTCATACCATAGGAAGTCTTGAACTGGCAACCTGAAAATGGCAAGATTAAGATCATTAAAGGAAAATCTAACAAAATATGAAAAACATACCACCACATTCTGGGCACTATGTTTCTTTTCAAGAATTTTTTTTTTTAAATTCAGTATTAACAGAAAATAAATTTCCCATCTTGTTTACTCAAATCTACTTCAAGCAGTTACCAGCTTACCTATGGACTTTAGTTTTCTAATGCTACCCCTAGGAGGCAAATCTCTACATTACCATTTTCTGTAAGCTTTGAAACAAGTTCTCCGAAATCTCTGCCCAGGATTTGAGATGCTTTTTACAGTACACAGGGGATGCTGGGGGAACTAATTAATTCCACATATGACTTCAAGTTAACACAACTGGGACCTCAGGTATCAGCTCACCATTCAGGAATTCTATCCAAGTGGAAAGCACTACAGTTTTAGAGAACAGAAATGAACGCTGAGCATTTGAAATGTGCTTTTCAAATGAATACAAGCTTGCAAAATGAGACTGCAATTTCTGCTACCATTGATACGACTACTCATGTACGTGGCTGTCTCCGCAGACATTTTCTGCATATTGCATGGCTTTTACTCATTAAGGACTCTGAATACTTTGGTTAAATCTATCTTCATAAAAAAGCTAACCAACCAAAGACAAAACATATGATGCAAAATACACATACAGTATTTCTCATGTACAGTAATGGATGTTAGCAAAAAGGTAACAAGATTCTGCTTGTACAGCGTGATGGGTGTGGGCAAAGGTCAGTGTCTGTATGCAAACTCACTGCAGTATCACCAGAGTACACCACAGTATAGGACCAACGTTTAAGAGCACGGGAAATCAATCACAAAACTACTACTGGTATCAGGAGTAGTACAATCACACCCTCAGTAAGTAGGTTGCCTTCCAGGTTCTGTGTGTCATAGACGGACAGAGCTACCCTGCATACCACTACATGAAACATACCGATCTGAAAATGAAATCGAAGAGGCTACAGCCCACATCTCACCTGGATAGCAGCAGTTGAGTTTCTTCTGTGCAAGCGAGGAATTGGTTTTTCTTGAACGTGCTTTTGGTGGTGTAGAGACGACAGCAGCGGTCGGAGGCTCACTGCTCTCACTGGGCAGGTACGTTTGATAGCCATGCTCAAATACAAACTCTGGTGCAGAAACTAAACACAGAAAATAGCTCAGTTTGAGAACACCAACTTCCTTCTCCAATCAGAAAAAAAGTCTGATCATTTCCTAGTTTTGCTAATTACTTCTGTATTCTGTTTTTCCAGCAAAATTCTTGCTTCTGGTTTCCTATTCACCCGGGGGAGGATAAAAGGAGAAAGGCTCTTCTCGCCCTGGCTCTCCTGCCAGTGACAATTCTGCTGTGACCTGATGAGCCCTGCTGAACTCAGTACAACCCTACGTAAGTCCAGTCGTCTCCCCCTGAATCTTACCAGACCACACCATGCAGTTTCTTCAGAACTTCAGTTTTTTTCTGCCACCTGTCCAGGTCTTATATTAATAAAGGTATGCTTCTTTTTCAACACTGCTTGTTCTACAGCCCAAAGGGGAAAACCCTCAAATTATTT
The DNA here is from genome assembly GCA_013400555.1 of Jacana jacana. Taxonomy (NCBI): domain Eukaryota; kingdom Metazoa; phylum Chordata; class Aves; order Charadriiformes; family Jacanidae; genus Jacana; species Jacana jacana. The sequence continues at coordinate 194,386 of VZTM01010381.1, read as the reverse complement.
ATATGGCAAATGTTCTCTCAAGAAGGCATCATGTAAACAATGTATTTATTTTTTTAAATCTTTAAAAGAGTTCCAACTCTACCCTTTTTAGCTTGTTACTCACAAGAATAACAGGTAAAACTCTCTCAGCGAAAGTAGCAGCTTTTAAATCAATTAAACAACGTTATACCCCAAAAGGGCAGAAGGATAAAAGTGCCCTCATTTTAAAGATTAGTAAATATGAAGCAGAAAAATGAATCATCCCCAAACCCACACCGTGTAGAGGGATTATAATACAAAAATTCCTGGAAGTGAGCCCCAAATTCAGTTTGTTTCACTCCTCTTCCAGATTCTCTGCCTAATCTGTCTATCCTAATTAAAATCAAATAATTTGGATTTTGGTAAGGTCCCAGACCAAAATAAAATAAAACAAAACTATATATAGAATGGCAAACCTTTGCACATGGAACAAAATTCTAGTTTTACTTAAATGTCTGCAGGATCGGGACCTCGCTTGAGGATTCACATAGGCAGAAATTTTGAGTAATATTTTTCCTGCCAATTAGTTGTGTGAGTAATGTCAGGGAATGCAGTGTTCTCACATAAAAAGGCCTGGATTGGCACCCGACAGCAATTCTGTGTCTGTTTTTCATCAAGAGCACTCTTAAAAAAATAAAATGCATAATAATTGGATTATTTTTTCATAAATATTGACAATTTTAATTAGCTTGCACAAGTTGGTTATACCACAGTTAAGCAATTCTCTAAGTAAATTTGCTAATTGAGATGCAAGTTAAGTAGCTGCTGTCACACCAAAACCAAGAAGGCAGCACACCATTTTTTTTTTCTTTTCCCTTCCTTTGATGCAGGTACATAACAACTATTGTGAAAACTGTTATTTTAGTGGGGACACTTGAGCAGAGGGCTACCTAACATTACTGCTTTGCAGCAGCCCAGTGCTTTTGAGCTCCTGGTACGTGACACCAAAGTACCTGTGATGGTTTGGGTCTCTGAAGCGATGGTCCTGGTTGTGCTTTGAGCCTGTGTCGATGGCACCGTTTCTTCAGACACAAACTGGACCGTACTGGTGGCCCCAGCCGCTGCACTAGTGAGCTGGCAACCGCTCTGCTTGTGCCCAACAAAGGCGTCGAGGTTATTGAACTGCTGCTTGCAGATGCCGCAGATGTGGATGTCGGGGGTGAGCTCTACCAACACTGTGGTGCCACCGGGAACTGTGGAAACAGCAGTAGGGTCAAGAGCTCGTCCTGAGGAAACAGCAATGGCTGAAGCCGCTTAAACTGACACAAGGACATCGCGCTGACCGAGGGGCCCGGCTGCGGGTGAACCCCTTCGGGCCCCGCCCTGCCGGGGTCAATTCAGGGCGCTGCGGGACCCCCAGGGTCAGGCTGCGGGAACGAAGGGGGNGGGCTCCGCTCCCGCCTGTTTCTTGCGCTACTCAGGTTTCGGGGCCTGCCCAGGCCCCGGCTCAGTTTGGCTTCCGCCGCGCAGGCCCCGGAGCGCGCATACCCCGCCGGCGCGCAGCGGCACTTACACTGCACAGGGCCGGGGAAGGTCGGCGCCACCCCCCCGCCGCCACCGGGGTTCATGGCAGCAACCAGCCCCGCACACCACCTCCGCCACCTGCAAGGGGCTTATTACAGACGGGGAGCAGCTCTCCCGGCCGCCGAGCGGGGGCGGATGCGGAGGAGCCGAGCATGCTCAGTAGCAGCAGCGAGGCTGCGGCTGCCCTCACCTACCGCCGGGCTGAGGTTTTTACCCACCTCACGGACCGGCGCCATGCAGGAACATCCCTGACGAGCCAAACCGCCATTATAAAACCCTGTTGCCGCCAAGGCCAGGCCTGTGCGCTCCGTGAGGGGCGAGCTGCCCCACAGGCACCTTGGCTGAGGTGGTCCCACCGTGGCCGTGGCAGCAGAGCTGAGGCTTTGTGTGTGCTTCAGTCCTGTTTCCCCAGAGGCCTTCATCTTAACTCGGAGCTTTACTTCATCTAGCAGTGTTTGCTGGGGTTAGGCAGTGAGTTAGGGCTGACACCGGGATTAAGTTTTGGGGTAGTAGAAGTAGTAAAGACTAGTCTTCAGTTTTGGTCATATTACTGGTCTTCATGCAAAATCAGGGCAAAATCTGGCTATGGTTGCCACAAGACCACTCTGATATTCCGCCACTTTTTACCAGTCTTCAGGACCTTGGATCATACAGGCTGTTTGCCCTAGACAAGCCCTCAACCTTTTCTCCAGTCGTGCTCACCCCAAATCTCAAAGATCGTGATTTAAGACATTTAAGATCATGTCAAATAAGAGCCTGATGCCCACTAAGTTAACCAGAAAGCCTCTTGGTTGTTCCAGTGGGTTTGTGGATGTGGAGCTCGGTGTGTATTACAGGCAGACAGTGTTCCTCATGCTCGGGGTTGGAGAATACTTTCCAATAAGATGACATCCCTTTTTAGGGGGCATTGACACGTTTTGTGCTAAGAGCATTCGGTGCTTTGCAGCAACAAACTGCCTCGGCCGTTTTGGAGTGTGAGGTCACTAAAAGTTACGTTACTTTGCCCTGTATTAAAAATGCAGTTATTCAGGGAAGAACCACAGTGTCATACATGCATGGGATAGCAATGGAAATTGGGAAGTCGGGTGGCCTTTAGTTCAGGTGGATGCCTTTTGCTACTTGAATTTCACCAAGGTGCAAGACACACAAAGCTCCATTTGCATGCAATCAGTAAAGACTCAGCATCTGGCAGCTGAAGTCTCTGACAGACACATTCCATCTACCCACACTTTGCATCCAGTTCAGGCTCTTGCTACCTTCAGACTTGTGTCAGGGACCAATATTTCTTCCATGCTCTTTGGAGTGCACAGAAATGGGGAGAAAAACACCTGGTGATACAGAGGGATGAAGGGGCTGCAGGGGGAGCAGAATGGAGTAACGGGTAACTGAAGATCATATAACATGGACAAACACAAACAGGAAAACAAACTATTAGTTCTGCTTTCTCATTGCGAGTCTGATTTTGTTGCTGAATGGTTTTGTAGCTGTGTAGTTGCAACTGTGTGTTCATTAAAAATGCAGAATAGTTTGTGTATGCACCAAACATACCCAGAATTTCAAATGCCAGTTCATATTACGCTTGAAGTTTTGTTTTCCTGGGAAAGTGGTGTCTGCTTGACATTTCCGTTGACCCATTTTGCCAAAACAATATAGCACAGACATGGGATTGTTAGGGGGCCAAGATAAGGCACAAAAGGTGATAGTCATAGTTCCGGCCTTAGGAAGCTGCTCACAGTGCTCAGTAGCACATCATAGTGCTAGCTGCAAGGATCAAATTTATCTCAATTGAAGAACTCAGGTATATTTTAATCCAATTTTAGATTTAAAAAATTGATTAAAATATTAAAATGCTAACAAAGAAGGAAAGCAAAAAACCACTGCAGGGTATGTAATGAATGTGGGACATTACTAGGAGGTTCAAAATTAATTCAGAATTCCCCCCACCAATAATAAAAGGTAAGGAATATACATTGATTCTGGAAATATAGATGGTTTTATGTTAGCATGGTCACATAGCTGGTACTTACAAAGCATAGCACAGAAATAGGAATGCAGCTAGTGCCAATGAGACTGGTTTTGGGACTATATCCAGAAGAAATTAAATTGGAGTAAGAGTAATCAACCTGAATCTATTTTTCCACAGTATAGATAGAACTGTAGAACTGAAAGCTGATTTTTAAGTATTTTTGCTGTTTTTTCCAGAACGCTGTGACCCGTTTCCAGAGCTGACAGTGTGTCTGCCTGTCTGTCTGTCTATCCACCAATTATAGTTGCAGTCACAGGTGTACTTTGGAATACAGCATAACTTATTTTAATCTATTTCTCCCTTGGTTTAATGCCTTTTCATTAGAATTTCTATTCTAATGCTTGACTTGATTAAAAAAGAAAAGGCATTGTGTTTTGTTAAAAGTGATTTTTTACTTATCCAGGGACCTGTGATGACAGTTAGACCATGTGCCCCTGTTTTTCACTGCCAGAACAAATACAGCAGGGAAAGAGCATTGCAGCTGTGCTCATGGATGTGCTTGCTCTCTCAGACTGGGTGTCAGGGTAACAGCATTTAATTGACATAGGGATGGTCCTGAATCAGGTAGGAATGGTCTCATGTCTGGTGCACTACCATCTCTTTTAGAAACATTTGCTACCTGATTCGATTGGACACTATGAACGAGAAGTGTTAAAATCACTTAGGGGAAAAGATTTGGAGCTACCACACCTGGCATCTGAAAGAGGAATTCCCTCCACCCCTTCCATCATTCCTTCCAGCTGTCTTGCAAAAAGTGCTTGGTCAGTAGCAAACTGAGCCGCTCAGTTCCCTGTGCTGGCAGGGGCTGAAGGCAATTGGAAGGAAAGTGCTCAGTCTTGGACTGCTCTTCCCTTGTTCTTCCCCGCTCTGGTATTTCCCAGCGTGCTGCAAATACAGTGCAGCTAGGGACCTGCAGGGCTTTTTTTGGTTTTCTTTTTCATTGGGAAAGAGGAGGTGGGACCAAATTAATACTTTTCATAAGGATATATGAATTTTGAGAATGTGCTGGGTAGAGCTTTTCAGGCGTGGGTAGCTACGTGTGGTTAAAACCAGAGAGAGAAAGGCACTGGAACAAGGAGAACCCAGTAGCTTGGAATGCAGGCGCCTGTGGTTCAAGTCCTTGGCCTTTCATACCTTAAGGGAATATTAACTGTCAAATCACTCTCTCTGGGTTTTGTTTTGATTTTCTTTTACATATACGGTTAGAAGAAGAAAAAAGCATCAGTAGTGACTTCTGTGTAATGCAGAGCTTGAAATATTTTAAAAAATGCCTCATGTCTTCTGTCACCTTCAGATCATCTGCTAGTTAGAAGCTTCCAAATAAAATAATGTAAGGACCTGTCTTTATAAACGTTGGACTTAGGTTTATATAATTTCTTTGCATCAAACCTTTGTAGTGAAATGTTCTCAGAAGCCCAGGAGTCTGCCTGTCGCGTGGCTTGCAGAGATACCGGTTATCAGGTGCACATTTACAGTGAGAGCTCTCTGAGGTTGGCACTGCTCTGTGTTTCAGCAGTACTCAGCCTGACAAAGGCTGGATTCTGGCTTTGGCGTGAACACCGAAAACATCATTATTATCTTATTAATAACTAATAACACTTAGAGATCAGGACTTTATTGAACGGTGCTCTGGATGGAGTTTTCATTTCAGTGGATGAGGATTGATGTCTGTGAGTGTAAGACCGCACCGAGCGCTTGAGTCATCGAGCAGAGCTCTGCTGAGATCACACTTGACACTATTTCCAGCCTTTAAGGCATAAATCAGTATGCATGTGTAATCTTCCTCACCCTTAACCTGACTGAAATGAAAATACTGCGGTGCTCCGGGCTCCCTACAAGTGCAGTGCAAGCAAACAAGGCCCAGAAAAGACAAATGTCAGTCATGAGAGAGAAAGGGAAAAAAATCAGACAGAGGCATAAAAAAGTCAGGCCTCATCAGAGGCACGGAGACAGGTGTTCCCACACAGTGCATCGGACAGCTGTGGCCTCAGTGCTTTCCTGGAGACAGACATCTATGTACGACAAGAAACACATAGACTTTTACCTTCATACAGAGCTTCCATCTCCCCCCTCGTCAGCCAAGATCACACAGTGGCAGCGTATCCTCCATGCAAGCAGAGAGGGAAAAAAAGAACTCAAAGCTATTGAAGCAATTGGAGGAGAGTTATCAGTTGAGCTAGACAGGGGAACAAACCCTGATATAGAGCGAGCCCCTTAAAATATTACACCATTTATTATTTTGTTTGCCTTTCACAAAAGGTGGAGGATGATAGATAAAAAAAAAACAAACAAACAAAAAACCAAGAAAGATAGAAACCAGAGATATAAAAGTATAAATGGACAGAACATGCCAATAAGATGCAAAAAATAAAAATCCCAACAGCATCACACAAAGACAATATAAATTTGGTTGTAAGGTTGTGGTCACCGGAGAGGGAACGCTTATCTCTCTCAAAGGTCCTGGTGCAAAAATATCACAAGTGAGATTGGAACGTGGCCTAGGGGACAGACAAAAAAGAAACGTAAATTGTAATTAAAGTTTTCAGACATTGAAGATGGAGACAAATGAATTGTGTATTTGGAGAAAAACCCCAACCAATTAAAATAACTCAAAGATTCAAAATCCAATTTTTAGCATTTCATAATTATATTGATGGATAATGACATACACAGCAACATAAATGCACTGAGCTCAAATTAATTATGTTAAAATAATAGGTAATCTGTCTCTGTGTTGATAACATGTAATTATGATGATGTCTTTCAAATGTTTTAAAATAATGTCATTTCAATTCATAATGCAGTAGGGATTTTGCTGCTTAATGTATTTGCTATTTATACAATATTTTCAATGTCATTGCTTTCCTCTACCATAAATAAAGTTTAAATAATCAGTTAGTACCTTCAGATATTTCTTACTGCTGTATGAACTGTAAAACAACTCCAGGTATTATTCCCTGAAATAGCACATTGACAACTGCGATTAAACCTTAAAGGTACACTGTAACAGCACAGAAACGTGGTTTTATGTTGAGACCTCTGATTATTCCTTGCCAGAAAGCAAACCTAAATCCACACCTGAGAAATTATCAGGGTTTTAGGGGGTTACCTACACAACTGTGCTCCATGGTCTTTCACACGGTGGAAAACACAGGAAAACTTCGCTGTAGTGCTTCAAGATTGAACTGGCTTTTGGGGGGAAATCCTGATTATCTGCAGTTGCTTCTCAGCATCACTTGGCCTTTCCCTGGTACCTGGCGGCCCCAGGGGGTGCAGATGGGGGTGTCCTGGTGTGCCCAGGAGAAAGGGCCGGGGGCATCCGTGGGTGCGGACCTGGCACTGGGGTTCTGCTGCTGCTGCGGGGTGCGCAGGGTGGGCAGCGGAGCCTTGGACTTTCCCACGTGGAAACGCTGTTCCCATACCAGGTTCTCATTCTCACTCTCCTTAAGAAAATGTTTTATGCCCACTCGCTTTCCCCCCCCCCCCCCCGCCTCCACCCCGAGGGTTGTGTGGACTTGGCTGAGCTGGAGTATCCCTAAACTATTCTGAAAATCACTGGATTTTAAGCTTTGTAATATTTCTTAGTCTATTATCTGCAATTCACTTTTTTTCTTTGCAGACTGTTTCTCTGCCAAACCTTCCCATCCTTCCTGCACCTCTGATCTCTGCATTTCTGTTTCAGCTTCTTTTTTTTTCCCTAAATGCAAATCGGCTGCTATCATAATCTGAACAAACTTCTAAAACAAACTTAGGTTATTACGATGATGAGCATGTCACACCTGAAAATAAACTAGCTAATTTGTGGAATATATTTCAGCACATTTTTGTATAAATATAAAAGTACAGTAAAGCTCCACTGGGATAAACAGGATGATAACAAATAAATGCTGGATCTAAGATTGTACAGCTCCAGTCTAATATTTAGTCATTTTTATTATTATATTTGGGTTAAAGATGGAAAGCAACACCAGCAGAGGGACTCCCTTGATACTCAGTGGAGTTTTGCCTGCTCCCTAGCAGGGCATAGAGGTAATTTTATTCTAGAAGCTTTTGAATGCTTTACAAGTAATAGAAACCAAGTGGGAAAAGCATATTCCATATTTTAGTTCTGACATTCTCATAGAAAAGAATATATAAAAAAAATTAAAGATTCAAAATACTTGCCTGTGATTCAGTACCTAAAGACTTTCTGGTGTTTTTCAGAATTCCCTTGAGACCTATAAATGCTTCTGAGCTAGAAGTACCCATTGTAGCTATAGTCACTTATGCCACTTTATCAAACTAACGAGCCATTGAGTGATGCTATTCCCAGGTTCAACTCTACTGGGGAGGGAAAGTAGAAAACAAAACTGAAATTTAGACAGAATGGAAATCCTAAGAGCCAGGACAACGAGAATTTATTAATTCATACACTCCAGAGCTTACCAAAAATCATCTTCTTCCTTCAATTTTTCTCTATAAATCTTATCATCTTCCGTGAAGTCTGTGCATAAAGAACAGAGTGCAGAATTTCAGTACAAGCAATGCCTATCAATTTGCCACAAAACCTCCTTCATCGTGTTTCCTCTTCATACAACCCTGCTTTGTGCAAAGGTCCGTAAAAGAGGATTTCTTTCTGTTGTTGGATGGCAAGAAGAATCTCTTGGCTATTAGAGATCAAATCTCTCCAACTTCTGAATTAAAAAATTACTTCAGCTAGATTATCTGATTATAGATAAAAAATGGAAATTCATTTTGTGTTGTGTAATTATACAGAATTTATTACATATCATGTCCTGGGCATTGGAGCTACGACTCCTGACAACTGCAGGTTTTCCTTACAAGAAAAGTCCTATTCTGAGTTTAGTGGGATTATTCAAGTGAGCATGGTTGAGTTTATTTTTATGCTGTCTTTAGTTACATTTGATATTGTTAGAATGATAAAGTATATCAGCCTATAGAGAGTTTGTGTGCAAATTATAACTCTGCCATGACCCAGAGGAGAAGTATAACTCCAAGTCTTTGTCAGAAATAGTGTACAAAACTCTGGATTTAAACTGTAAAAACATACTGCTCTTTTACAAAGCACTGGGGGACATTCCAACTAGAAAATTTCATCTACTGATCTCTAATTATCAAGCTTGGACAGTACTGATGTAAAATATCAATAATAAAAAAGTAGTATTCTGTTTTTGCACCACAAGTTAATGCTGCTATTCTTGAACTCTGTAGCACCCACTGGAAAATAAAATATTGTCATTCTTCTGAAAGAAGACTTTAGCCCCTTGCTCATGTCACAAGGCGTTGGTACTTTATTCTTTCAGACACTGAAAAGATCATTAGGAGGGTAACAACCATAAGGGGGTAACATCTTAAATTCCTTTAGATTAAGATCTGCATGCAAAAGAACACAGCTGGGGAAATGCTACCTGAACTTCAACTGCTACTCATTTACATTTTACAATTAAATCTTTGTGATGGCATAATTTCCCATGGTCATATATGTTTGCTTTCCAGAAATCCTAGAAAAACTTCATTCATCTATTGTCAGGCTTCCTGCATTTCGGAGAGTGGGGCAGCGTATTCATTGAAAGCAAATTTTAACTTTGCATTGGAAGCTTGAACTTAAAAATTAAAATTTAGTCAGTCAAGAACCAGGAACGTAAGAGCATCTTCCTGAAGAGGGCAGAATATCAAATACCTAAAATATATTTGCTCATAAAGAACTGCAGTATGAGATGTAGCTCCACAAGCTATTTTCTGAAAATATATAATGGGGGGAAAATGACCTCTTTAGGATAAGCGTAGAAAAAGACAAAAATTAAGTATCTGTTGGATGCAAAAAGATGTGAACCCAGATCTATCTGCTGAGTGACCCACCTGCAAACTCTTAAAAGTAACAATAAAACTGTGATGAAAATAAACCTTTCATAACCGGAATCTAGTTTAAGAGCAGATTGGTTCTCCGTTATTTTGTCATGATTTAATATGAAACATACAGAAAAAGAAAAGTAACGTATTCTGTGTTTTTTCTTGGAAAATGGGACGGGAGACATTATCTACAGCATCTTACCTTCTCCCCCTTTCTCCTTCAGGGCCAGCATAGCTCTTCCGACTTGCTGCAAAACCTGAAGTGTTTTGCCGGGGTGTTAGTGTCCGCAAGAGGGTGCTATTTGGTTGTATTTGTAAGTTTTTTCTGTTTATACAGAACGGCCGATACAATTGAGTATACTTTGAAATCTCCTTCCACACGTTATTTTATTTTAGGCTCATTAGTGTGAAATTCCATTTTAAATAGCACAGCCTAGCTCTGAAAACTTCAATGCCAGCATAAATTCTTGCTTAGCTATATTAAGCGGAACACCTAACAAGTTTAAATTCCAAAGGTCCTTTGTGTCTCTTGACTGGTTGCTACCTATATCTTATAATATAAAGGTAACCTCAGGTAATATAGTTGCTGTTCCCCAGGGTTTTTATACGATTCTTGTGAAAATGACATGCACATCTAGCAAGGATTTTTCTATGAATGCTCACAAAAAAAAAAAAAAATCTCTGAAAAACAATCAAAGAAGTGAAAACACATTGCACAGCAGGCTTCTTTCCAATTTTTAAAATTTAAAATAACTTAACTATCATTATCTAATTAACGGTCTCCTCCTCCTAGGAGATGAATACCTTTACCTGCATTTTGCACATAAGGGGAGTCGGAGGCACAGGGGACTCAGTGGTGGGAGCACGGTTGGAGGCATGTGTCCTTCTTCAGCCCCAGCTGCCTGGAGAAGATGATGTGACTTTCAGGTCCTCATCACCTCTCCCCGTGCAGGGCATTTTGACCTTACCACAGGGCAGTTGTTGGGAGGCTCCATACTCTGTTTCAGTTTAAGCATTGCTGTAGATCATCTTTGCTCACTGGGTTGATTTTGGGTGGAAGGGGCTGGGAAGCACCAGCCGGCTCTGCTGTGGGGCTCAGAGGCTGTGGTGAGGCCAGGCTGGCTGCTCCATGGCATCTTTTCCACTCCCATTACCCTTTCAAAGCACATCCTTGCTTACACACTCACAGCTGCTGCTCAGATTTATAAGGACAAGGACTATCAGACACACCAGCTTATGATATTCTGTAGTAATTATTTAATAAAGGTACTCAAGAAGATTAGGGACTGCCCCTGGTTTGTGGTACACACTTCCATCCTCATTTTAATTGTTGGGGAAGGAGATAATTTATCTCCTTTGGGATCACACCTGCTCTTTCAGCTCCTTCTCTATGTGCTCAAATGGGCATTCAGTTCTGGGCAAGATATGTCCTGTGTGATGGGTTAGCATGAACCACAGAATCATAGAATATTTGGAAGGGACCTTAAAGATCATTGAGTTCCAACTCCCCTGCCCTGGGCAGGGACATCTCCCACTAGAGCAGGTTGCTCAAAGCCTCATCCAGCCTGGCCTTGAACACCTCCAGGGATGGGGCATCCACAGCTTCTTCGGGAAACCTGTTCCAGTGCCTCACCATCCTCACAGGAAAGAATTTCTTCCTGACATCTAATCTAAATCTCCCCTATTTCAGTTTGAAGCCGTTACTTCTTGTCCTGTCACTACGTGCCCTTGTATAAAGTCCCTCTCCAGCTTCCTTGCAGGCCCCATTCAGAAGCATGTGTCCTTGTGTCAGCCTCTTACCCCTGTCATTCTTGTACCTCTGCTGGACTCTGAGGTGGAGAGCTACACTGACCATTTTAAAACAGGAGGTGGAACATCCTAAAAGAGTGGCAGCAGCTGAGTCAGAGCAGTGGGTGAAATCGTCAGGCAGGGGTGAGCAGCGGCACATGGGGCAACCCTGAGGCATTGGGACAGGGAAGAGTTACCTTCTGTTTATAGAGGTTATTTTGTATGGCTGGCTGCTGTCACCCTGAAATTCAGAAAGAATTTGATACCTACTTGTTACCTAAAGCACCTTCATCTTAAGCATCTTCAAAGTCTGGCTGTGGTTAGTAACAGTAAACAGCTACTATCCACCCTATAAAAAGTATTGTTTTCTTTGGAAAGCCCAGGGAGCAAGCTTCAATTCATAATTGTTATTGAATTAGATTCAGCAAATTCTGGGAGCTACTTATTTAATGGTATCTAGCAGTGATTTCTAAGCCACTCACACATACAGCAGAAAATAGCTGGTTGCTTTTTACTTTTTGAAGCAAAAAAACCTGCAAATTTTCTCTGAAAATCAGGAAATGTTTGTGTGGAACATTTCAGGGAGAAGCCATCAAAGTTCTCTAGAATTTCTGTTACGAACCAGCTTTGTGGGGGGTTCACATCGGTACTGTCTCCTATTTACATTCAACAAAACCTCACCTTGTACGTGGTGCGGTGTCTTTGCTTCGCAGTTTATGCTGCAGCTGTTCTGTGCAGTGGGTAAAACTAAAGGTTTTAATTAAAACTGACATCGCTGCACCTTGTGCTGCTCGTGACAGACCTGTTGAAAAGTATCAGGAGAAGTGTGGAAGCCCACTGTAAGGGTCTGCCCCCCTGTTTGAATCCCAGAGTTAATCTGCTTCTCAGTCTGGGAAGTGAAAACGTTTCTTGAAATTCATTTTTGATTGAAAACGACTTATCTGACAAAAATCACTGTGCAAAGCACGTGCACAGATATTTTCATTGCTAATTTTGACCAAAGACTGAAGGATAAAAAAGGTCATTCGGTGCTTTTGAAACTATCAGCAAACAAGGGTATTCTCCATCAGCTCCCAGCAAAATGTTTCCAGCTTTTCAAAGAAAAAAAAGCAACCCAAAAACCAAACACATCCAGAGACCTAACTTTTTCCAATTAAAATCAATTTTTCACAGAAAGCCATTCTGATTAGTTTTAATGAGAGGTAAGCAATTGTAAATGACATCTTCTGTCTACAAATTATGCATGGGGGTGCAGAGCTGCCCTGCAGCCTCCATTTAGCACCAGAAGGATCTGGTTCACAGGCTTGTTTTGTACCACTCTGACATTTCAAGGATTCACGGGAGCCGGTTTATGCAGGGCAATGCCCATTAACCCTGCCTGGCAGGGCACGGGAATTCTCAATTACACAATGCCGTGTGCCCTCTCCCCATCCGCTTTTCCATTTAAAGCTTCACTTTTCTGCTATAAAGGAATTAAAATATTTACAGGCAACCACGGCACGGGGTAACTGGGCAGAGTCACCGCAGTGATTTTCTATCCTGTTATTGCGGCCACAGCATTTGAGGCTTTGCCCTGCAAAAGGGAGTCTGGTGAGGGACCCAGCAATCTTTAACTGTAATCCTGCCCCATATGGACTTCATTAGCCTACATTTTCCTAACACATGTCTGAGATGAAGCTCGAATGATTCTAAATTGTGGGGAAGAAGACACGGCTCAAAAATGACATTTTTTCCCCAACTCATTTTGTGCACTCAGCCTATTAAAAAAAAAAAAAAAAAATTAGTCCTGATTTCATTATTTCTAATTGTAAATATAATTATGAATGGATAAACCAAACCACTGAGGCATGCATTTAATTGTGAAGTTATGTTTCTACCAACGTATTAGTGAAAAGTCAAATAGCAAAGGGATTCCTACTGTTACGAGATTGTGAAACTCCTGTATCTTCTGTTGTTCTGATAACTAGAATTTTTGTTTACTGCTGCTCAAAAGTGTTCTCAAAAAGCGACCAAATTCAGAAAAGAAAAACATAGCAACAATGATTTAATAAACATAAATTAGTTGAAAATATTTTGGGCAAGTCAGTAGTGATTGACTTTCTTTAGTGTCCCGTATTTGCCAGCTGGAGAGGGGGGTGCTGGACACAGCGGCGAGTTGATGTGGTCAGGCTGCAGATAAGACACCAGCCTGTGGCTGCAGCCAGTAGTAACGTTTGTACATTTCTACATGTACTTATGCTCTTCATTGCAGAGGCAGAAACAGAAAGACAGTCCTAGCCCAGAGGAGTTTACAGCCCCTGAAACATCAAAATCCAGTGAACTGGCAGAGAAGAAAATGAATGAGATGGCTAAAGAGAGATTGTACATTTGCTTTTGCAATTCCATTTTAAAAAAAACACCAAACATTCAACTTGCAAAAAGTTCTCTGAATCCAATATTCTCCCCCGGCACCAAGTCCCAGCACTTTGGAAAGTGTTGTAATCTGGAAGGCATGTCAGGGAGCATGGAAATTCCACAGACACTTGATCAATCCTTAACCTAAAGACATTGTTTAGTCTGCAGTTGCCACACCATGCTGCCGTGTGAATGATGTACCCGGATGATATACGTGATTCCTGCGTATTGTTCAGAAGTTCCTCTGAATCACTGCGATAAATAGCACAGAGCCTTTCTGCCTGTTAAATGGGAAGACAAACAAAGCAGCTGCTCTTCACAGATCAAGTGCATAACTGATGAAGAGAGAGAAAACCACAAGGGCTGACCAGCACCTCTTCTCACTTCATTACATGTTATTTAAGTTCCATGAGCATTTGGTGGCATCAGGCAGGAGCCATGGCTTCACTGTACAAGGTGCTGAGCAAAAACAAGAGACAGTCTGTCTCCTGAAAAACCTTGCAGAATAACTCTAAGATGGCAAACAACTAAGACCATATGGACATGTAAAGCAATAGTAGGAAGCAGGAATCAGCACGGCAGTTCAGCGTGACAGGAGTTTTCATCTGCTTATGAGTTGAATGGATTCGGGCTACAGTTGATAAGCTTATCTTGAAGTAAGACAGAAGTTCGGCTGCTGAAATTCCTACCGTTTCACTGTCATTATACAGCTGAAAGTCATGAACTGTCAAATTACATGAATAATATCTATCCATATTTAATACAGCGAACTGTTGACAATTGCCTCTCATCCTTCCCTTCAGTGCATGAGCCCCACAAAACAGTTAGGAATGATCAGACTGAAAATAGGTAAATCTGTGACCACAAAACCACACTCCAGATAAGAAATTCACTGTGTCTAAAATGGAGAAAAGAGAGGCGATAGCAGCAAACACAAAAAAGCTAGAGAGATAATTCTTCCTGGACCACAGCAAGGAAAAACGTGGAGATTGTGCTGACACTACTGACGTTACAAATACTAGGAGGCTAAGGATAATGCAGACTAGCCTTTTTTCCCCCTCCCCATTTAGAAACAATCACATTATATCTTCTTATAAGATATGAGAAAGATTGTTATCTCACATAATGAAAACCAAATGACAGGCAGATAAACTTAGTAGCTGTTTATAAAGTCTTGTACAGTATTCTCAATGGTATACAGATAAGGAAATCACATAATTGAAATGGCTACAAACAGCATTAAAAAGGCATATAAGAAGAAAATAAGGAGATCAAATGCAGAAGACAGACAAATTTTAGATTACTGATGGAGGCGTTCTGGTTAAGCAGGTTGATTTCTCATGGGAGTTGAGCACCTCCTTTTTCTCTAAGCTTTTGCTGTCTGAACTCACAGCTCCATTGCCCTCCTTCAGTCTCCCCCATCGTCCTCACCCACCTTGCAGGACTCAAGCCTTCGTGATGTGGCTCCTGGAACAACCCCCAGCTGTGCCTTTTCTTTTAAACTCTTTAATGCCTTTAAGGATATATTTGCTTGAGCAACTGCAAGAAATGGAAGGCATTAGCTGCTAACTACTAACTGTTCTCTTCAGAAATTTGAAAAATCCAAGTCTTTTCCCGTCTAAATAAGCAGCAATGGATTTTCTTCACTTTCTCAAGTACAGAAATACCAGGGAGACATTTTTAACTGTAGGCACAACAACAGCATTAGAGTTTCTGCTTTGAGGCAGATTCAATCTGAAAACACATTGTTATCATGAGATTTGCTGGAGTTCCCAGATGTCCAGGTCGAATAAAAACCTAAGACAGAGGACCTATGGTTGTGAGCAACATCTCAAAGGAGCTAGAATTCTGATCCAAGTGGAAGTCCTTACACTGCAATAATCTTCTCTAATTAGAGCAGAAAAAAAGAGTTCAGCTGGACAAATGAGCTAAAATCAGGAGAATCTTGAACAAACATCTCAAGCATTAATCATTTATATAGGAAGAAGAAGAAAATCATCAAAATAATTGAGCAATTGCAGACAAATGCCACTATGCCTTGTATTGCCAAAACCTCATCATTGGAAATGTATACGTCTGATTTCCAGGTTTATTAATGAAACAAAAAGGCATCTACAATAGATAAATAATACATCATATGGAATTCACACAGTCTATTTATAATAGAGATCAGTGACACCTATCAACTCATATTAAATCACATCATGCATATTTTGCCTAGTCTGCACTCTGTCAATCTCTGCTTCCTCCTTCATTGCTGCAGTAGCTACATTTAACGAAAAAGTAAAGCACAGACCCGTTAAAAGAAGTCGTGTAAAAAATCCCAGAAAGAACATTTAAAAGAATGGCAAAGACCAGCCATATTTATATGCTTTACTGGTAATAGTGCTTTACTTTCTTTTACTTTTTACAGACATGTAATGAACGAATTCTGATGCTACAGCTGTACAGCAAGTTATTTAGTTTCCAGTTTGGGAAATCAGAATTAAGGTCACAGAGTGAGTCAGTGGAGGGTTTGGGACTAGAACTGGGGTATCCAACCTTCAGATTTACCTTCCATCCCTGTGCTGTGTCCTCTTGAAAAAAACATGGGATAACATGGGTTCTTTGAAAAGGAAGTTTACTTTTGAGTACAAACATCACCATTAAAACATAGCTTGGGTTTAGAAACATCTTTCAAACCCAGCATAAATAAGTTATTTTGCAGAAGAATTATTTAGCATAAGAAGAGATAAAAATTTATAAATCAGTTCAGAGATCTGTAGGGAAAAAGTTATTAGTTACATCACCAGAAATGGGGTCTAAGGAAGCTGAAAAACGTGGATTTTGCATGCAGCTTTTAAAATGTAATTAGTGATCTAACATAAATAGACGTCACTGGCTGTAGTAACGTCTGTGGCAAATAAATAACAGTCAAACACAATAAACCTCCCTGTAATGTACTCCCTTGTAATATTGATGGCAGCATATGGCAAACATCTGACAGCTGTTAAACAGATGTGGCAATTAGCAAACCTTATGGTCATGCTGTTAAGATTATTATGCAACACGTTCTCCAGTAAAATTAGATGACTTCCTACTTTGTGTAGCTTCACACATGTGGAGTGCTAGTCTAATGTCCCATTTAGGCAGTAGTGTTAGCTAATGTCTCCTAACCCACATTTTTCTAGTTGATGCCTCATAGAAGATTTAGAGAAATCCAGAATTTAAACAAGAACAATATCAATTCAGCTGTGTAGCAGATACTTCAATTATAATAGCTAATGGACAAATTGAGAGATAAAAAGACTTTTCTATCATGTTGAAATTCAATGAACAGTTTTCAATTAGGCTCTGAGTATAAAAGGGAAAAAAGAAAGATACTTTTCCTTGATGTTAACATTGCGGGAAAAGATGAGAGTAACTTTGCTTTTTCATTATACAGAAGAGGTGCATATAATGATGCATATTTAAATTATAAATCAGGTCACTATCTGCCAAATGAAAGCAATATCAATTAGAACTAGGGTGGATCAGGCTTTAAAACTCCTTATATTTAATGACAAAAGTATGACTGTTACCCTCACCCAGCCAACAAAGGGATAATTTAAGGCAGTAAGAAATCAAAGAGTGATGTCACAAAAATAAGCCCTCACAGCTTTTTGGATAGTATTATTATAATTAATAGACTTCCAATGACTTTTTTTTTCAGGTTATGGGCTTTCACAAAAGCATTTATTGCAGACATAAAATATAAAACTCTAAAGAGTGGGTCTGACTAAGGTTGACTTGAGGGTCCTTAGCCTTTCTACTACAGTAATTCCTGTAAAATAATAGTTTCATTTATAGGCTCAATTTATAATGTTGAATTTATGCCAGTTCATCTGATATCAATCATGGTAATAGCATGATCTATTGTATGTCACTTCTGCTAATGCAAATTAAATATCATTACATTACAAAAAGCCCTATGTTAAAATAACATTAAGTGCGTAACTTTAACCAAAAAAAATTAAGGAGGAATTAGAAGTTTAGGGTGGGCATATATACAGATAATACATGTAAAACCATGCGTATCTTACATATAAAATTACATACATGCTGGAAAAGGAAAAGCGAAGCAAAATACAAAATTGGTTAAGGCCTGAGTAGCAAGATTAACGCTGATTCTCCCCCCTTCATTGTAGTTAAGGCTGAGAAGCAAGCAGTTTATTAGCTTTCTGTTTAACCACTGTGGTTTCCAGCTTGTCTTTGACACATGAGTATTAGTAATCAGGTTTTAGAGGAATTGCAGATCTGCAAATATAGTTCTTTTAATATCCCTATGTCTTTGTAAATTACATACACACTTACTGTACATATGCATTTGGGTATAAAATTATCCAATTCATGTGTCATTTGAAATTCTTTAGTAGGACAGCAAGATAATACAGTTCTGAGATAAAATTACACCCAAAGAATTTTTTGAAAATTGCAAAAAAAAAAAAGTTTTCTTCTTTTTGTTATTTTTAAGATTGAGTATGACTGAAGTCAGTGCTCATTCTTCCTTGCAAAAGTGACTGGGCACCCTGTCTAGATTAAGTAAGGTACATTCGTTTTACAGAATCGCAGGAAATATTCCACGTAAAATTTGAGAATGTCTGAAATATTTGTGAAAACCTTCATGCTGAAAATTGTCTGCAGTTTTAGGCAGAATAAGTGCTTATCAGCCACGTTTCTGAGTGTTAGACATCGTTTACACAGTTTAAAACACCTAGCCTGGATTGTTTACATTTCCTTCTGGAAATGAGGAGTGAAATCACTTTGCTGGAAAATGTTGTTTGTGAATTCTCCCGGCCTTGGCAGTTCTACAGATCCTGTTACATTTTGTGGTTATAGATTAGACGTGGGGATTTTTTGGAAAAGATACTTGCACTGATAAAATATTGCCCATGCTATTACAGCAGGATTGGTGGCACTCCGTACTGTGGCTCCAGTAAACCTCCCGCAGACCTTATTTCTAGTGTTCTGTGATGGTGGTGCATACCTCCCTTTTATTAATATGGCTGAGCATTTTGCAATTATTAGTATTCCTACCTTTTTATTGATGGGTGTGATTAAAACATCAGGAAATGTGGCTGCTTTTCTTTACTGATAGGGAAATGAAGCACAGAGGGTGGAGAAGAAAAGCAACCACCAGCCTCCAAATCACCAACGAACGCTGCATTCCCATCTTTCTGGGAACCCTCCTGGAAAAGAAGCAAAGAATTGCTCAAGTTGTGGCTGAGATTGGCTCATGTTTTAATGTGGCACTTTCCTCCTCCTTCCCGATACCTGGAAGGAAGGAAACTTGAAACAAAGTCCTTGCACTCTGTGGCACTTTAGATTTGGGTTCAGCGTCTCTGGGCTACACTTCTCCCATTGACCAAATTTTGCATAATTAACTGCACTAGGTGTATAGAAGTAACTTGGGAGATCAAACCTAGCAAGAGGCTGTGCACATCTTCTGTTACACAACAGACTGCTCTCCGAAGGCATATTCATTATTTCACATTTTTTCTCCTTCAAATGGCGGCATTGCTTGTTTCAGAAGCAGAACTGACACTCTTCACCGTTCATCGCTACAGATGTTAGAGGTATTCTTTAATGTTGGAAGGGAACACAAACCTCCTAATGGAGATCTTGGCAGCTAAGTGAAAGGAAAATAGATTGTTTTAAAATATATTTATAGGTCTTTTAACATATATATGCTGTGACAGTGATTTGGGAGTTTAAAAAGTCTGTTATTAAATTTGTTTTAAAATCTCTGTTTACAAAGTCTCATATGCCTCTTTTTTACCTACTTTACGTATTAAAATGCTGGGCTTTCAATTACATTTGAACATACTTCAGCCTACTTTCATGCACATTTTGAAAATTTTATTAGAGGTTAAAATAAACACAGTGCTTGTGTTGAATTTAACTCTTTACCGCAGATGAAGCCAAGTGTTTAACAGATTTTGAAAAGGTCTTAGATGTTCATTTACATTTATATATGAGTAGTTTTAAGTCTGCCTGTCTGTGACATAACAATTCTTCAGATGAATGATACACACATGTACACATGCACCTGGGCTGTACATCTGCTTAACTTTAAAGAAGTGAGCAAATCTCTGCTCGCATTAGAGAAGTTCAAACATGCGGAAATATCTGCCAGGTTGGGAATACAGTTACGAAAAAACCTTTATTCCCATTTCTGCCCAGTGCAAGAAGCTTCGCATTGGATAGTGATGGAATAAACCAATTGAAAGATTTTTCTTGTGGCTTTCCCCCTGACATCGGGTACTGGCTGAGATGTCAACTAGAAGAAACGTGAACCACGCACCTGGATCTAGGTGGAAATTCTTCTGTGGCAACGTACTAAAATGGTACCTTAGAAAATGCAAAGTTTCTGAGGTAGCTTCACTTCCCAGAGGAGGCTGACACACCGTATCAGACCCTTCTAAAATGCGTCCTGGATTTTCCATGAATTATTCAATCTGCAAATAATTTATTAGGTGAATTTAACCCCGGTTTTCTGTTTCCAGGTTGCCCCTGAGCATTTTTTAGTCTTTTCTTTGAAATTATTAACTGTGTACTTTTTAGGAATAATTTTTAGGACCAGATTCTCTGCAATGCTGAACTCTTCGGATCTGCCTGCTGCTGCATGACGTGTCCTCCGTGCTGCATGTGGGTGTGACAGCCTGGGGTTCTGCTTCATGCACCCCCAGAAGAGGTGAGGAGACATGGCAGAGCTTTGTCATAACCAGTTCTCTACCGTAGAGGACCCTCTATTGACTCTAAACTTGCAAGACAATCCAGCAGCAGAAGCAGACACAAACCTGACTACTATGACCCTGTAGATGGTGGTTGAGAGCCTTCTGTTCACTGGAGGGGAGCTCTGGAAATCCTGCTCTGAGTCTGCAAATCGATGTGAACAGCTCATCGAGGGTATTTGACCTGAAATACAAGCAGAAGTCATCCTTTGCAATAACCTCCTTGAAGTGCTGCATTGCTGTAAATAAAAGTCAGAGCTTATGGTACTGAAAATGCCACGAAACACGGCAATAGCCATCTGACAGTGCTCATTTTCCTATTTGACAGGACGATCAGGAACAGGTCTTTAAGTAGTCGATAGAAGACTCAGAGGTAGCAGTGAACGAGTAACTGTCCAAAACTCTTAGGGAGGTCATAGATATATATTTCCTCAGGTTTCATATTTTATTGGTAGAAGCAGCAAATGCACTCACAACTAATTCCATTCATCGGGAAAGGAGAACAGAAAGAAGATGGAATGGAAAAGAGCAGCATCAAAAGTGCCAGCACCAGGAAGAGATAAAACCAAATCAGTATTCAAATTACATGCATGTCTCAATTTTGCTTTGTTACTGTGTCACTATTTTGAAAAGCCCAAATTATGCTCATAAAAACTTAAGCTATCCATACATATGTATGAAAGTACTCAGCTTCAGCAGGGTTGAGACAGACAAATCTGGTAGTAGGTTTCTTTTCAGGTTGTGAGAAGCAAATAATAATCAAGTGTAGTTGAGTTGTGTGAGATATTGGAGTCCTGGAACCACCTCCTTTGTCTTGTTCTTCTCCAAGAGACAAGGACGAGTATGAATGTATTTTGCTGTACCATCTAGGGGCTCATTCCAGGTTTCAGTGAAGATAGTGGCAACTTATGACTGAATTTAATGCATGGGCCCAAAGTCTTTGTCAATGTCCTGCTACAGCACAGAACATACACACCTCAGGAATTAAAAGATTGGGTAATTAATGTAGGATGGCTTTTACAGAAGAGAAACAGTGCACATGCTGCATTCTAATGTTAAAATGGATATTTTGTGAAGTATGACATAAAACCCATCTCACATTATCTGTCTGAGGTCTACTGGGTGCCTCTGGGTTCAGATTTCTCAGGGCCATGGCTTCCAGCTGTCATCTCATTTAGGATGGCTTACACCACCCTCCCATCTTCAGACCAGAACTTGAGTTGCTTTAACAGGAATTTAACAGATCTGAGTAGATCTGGCATGTTTAATCAGTGAAATTCTCTTTAGGGCTGTAACATTAGTAACCAGAGATTCAACACTATCATATTTGTTCAGTTAAAAGATATTTTAGAGAAATTACCTCTTAAACGCATTCTTCATATATGTGTTAATCTTACTTGATACATAATCATCTTCCAAATAGAGATGCTTTTCACATGCCAGTTGAAGAGCCTCCTTCCCTGCCAAAGCACAGGAACAGTCTACCTCCTCCTTCTTCTCAGAAGCCTTTCTAACATTTAAGTGTTCTATTCTCTAGTCTATAACATACAAAACAGTTGTATCGTATCATCTTTGGGACAGTTTAATTTGCAGAAGAGGAGGCTGAGGGGAGACCTCATCACTCTCTACAACTACTTGAAAGGGCATTGTAGAGAGATTGGTGCTGGTCTCTTCTCAAGGGCAATTAGTGAATTAGAAGAAGAGGGAATGGCTGCAAGCTGCAGCAGGGTAGGGTTAGGTTTGACATTAGGAAAAAAATTTTTCACAGAAAGAGTGATCAGTCAGTGGAATCAGCTGCCCAGGGAAGTGGTGGAGTCACTAGCCCTGACTGTGTTTAAGAGTAGATTGGATGTGGTGTTGAGGGATATGGTGTAGGGGAGAACTTGTAGAGTAGGGCTGATGGTTGGACTGGATGATCCCAAGGGTCTCTTCCAACCTGAATGATTCTATGATTCTATGATCTTTGAAGTATGTTATTCGCTTCTCTCTACCCCAGGCATTTGCCAAAAGAGTACATGTCTGGAGAACACTACTTTATTATATACTTGTTTTTCAAATAGTCCCCATCTCCGTGTGACCACCATGATTGTACTAAAGAGTCTTAAAATCCAGATGTGCAATGACTTTCCCATAGTGCTCAGGTAGAAATCTGTGCTCATAATTTGATTCCAAATCAATTCTCATGCATTTTTTCATACCAGCACTACAACACGCCTCACAAAGACTAGGTAGAATTTCTTGGTATTTACTTTATCTTTACTATGTCTAGGACTTGAATCTTTTGCCTGATACAAGTTCTGCTCACTGAGTAGCTTTTATATATATTTTTGTTTTATTTTTTTTGCCAGTATGCAGGACACTGAGTCACAGATCAAGATCTCACCGAGCTCTATAAACACAGAGACTATACAGTATAAAAACTGCCCCAGAGAGCAGTATTTTAGACGGGATTTTGTAAAAATAGAATTAAAGTTTTCCAAAAGGCCTGAGAAGGCAGCCCATTTATACACCTGCAGCAATTCCATCTTGGCAGCATACTCCTGGGATGTACATACTTTTGCAGAACTTCCTCGCTGTGATGGAGAACCTGGATAATAACGGACACATTTGCATTGTCTCCTTAAAACCACTCACCTTTGAATATAAAGTGTAAGGATATAATAAGACAACAATAATATCTAGCAATTTTTTAGCTCTTTACAACTTCCAAGGACTATAAAACATTCACTGATTAATCCTCACACCGCCCCAGTGAGGAACACAGGTTACCTCTACCATGTGCAACATCTTGGCAAGGCAAAATTGCCCTCTGTAGTCTATTATCCGGCACTTTCTCCAGAGTGGAATAGACCTCAGATGGAAGAAAGGTGTGGGGTTTTTTCTCTTTTTATTTCTTAGGATATTCATCTTAAACTTCTCATTCCACAAAAAGGGCAGAAGGTTACTCACATGGAAACATATTATAGGCTGCCTGAAATATGGACTAAAATGTGCCTGTTTAAAGTATTTATAGAATCATAGAATGGTTAGAATTGGAAGGTACCTTAAAGATCACCTAGTTCCAACCTCCCTGACAAAGGCAGGGACACCTCCCACCAGACCAGGTTGCTCAAAGCCCCATCCAGCCTGGCCTTGCACACCTCCAGGGTTGGGGGTTCCACAGCTCCTTTGGGCAACCTGTTCCAGAGTCTCACCACTCTCACAGGAAAGATTTTCTTCCTAATATCTCATCTAAATTTCCCCTCTTTCAGTTTAAAACTGTTACCCCTTGTCCTATCACTACACCTCCAGATATAAAGTCCCTTCCCATTTCTTTTGTAGCCCTGTTTAGTACTGGAAGGCCATTATAAGGTCTCCCTGGAACCCTCTCTTTTCCAGGCTGAACAACCCCAAATCTCTCACCTAATAGAAGAGGTGCTTCAGCCTCTGATCATCTTCATGGCCTCCTCTGGACTTGCTCCAACAGGTCTATGACCTTATGTTGGAGGCCCTGGAGCTGGACATGGTACTCCAGTACTTATATCAATAAGAAAAAATAACATGAACATATGCTACAAAAAATAGAAACAAGTGCAGATTAAGATGACTAGAAATAATGTCAGTGATACTCATGTCACCAAGAACTAGAAGACTGATGATCTGTATGACTGAGAGGAAGTAAGTGGGCGGTGAGAGCAGAAAAGGGCTGTCAACCATGAAGATAATGTTACAAGGACCCACGCTTTAGATTTTCAAAGCTGAGTAAACAAGTAAGTTGCACGGTTCCAAATAAAATTTGGTAGTAGAATTTGCATGTATCTCAAGTCAAAATTGCATGTGGAGACAAACTTCGCATAAGACATACGATGACACGGAATATTCACAATGGACAGCATCAAGTAGAGACAACAGATGCTGAAGGCAACTGGTGAGTAACTATCCAAATTAAGATGTCTTTGCTATTTACTTTTCCCATTCAAACTAACCAGATGAATTCACAGGATCATAGAATTAACTCATAATTGAGGGTATGAGTCTACGCCCCTTAATCTGTTGTAATAAAAGCAAAAAAACCACCAAAATCACAAAAGGTTCTGGAGAAGACTGAGGTGAGTGACTCTCCCACTTCAAATTGCCATTTTAAAAATACATTCAGTGATGTGGATGGTAGTAAACACGGATAACTGGAGTTCATCTGCTTCTAATTTGAACACCATAGTGTCACATACTGTAAATGTCGACCAGGTGATTAGACCTGTGATTTTATTTGTCGGTGCATCAGGACTCCTCAGTTTCCTTTTCCTACAAACACCTCAAGGGTCTTCTCCATGTCGTCTCTCATATATGAAAGGCAGATGATTCACTGCTTCTCACTCTTCTTTCTCTTTCCTTCAGAAGCTCCATTCCTGTTGAAACTTCTAAGAGAAGTTGCAGAATGTTTGAAAACCTGGGGTGATAGTTTGAGCTTCCAATCTACTTACCAATCTATTTACATATGACTGCTTTCCCTAACTTTTATAACTGAATTGTTTTAAACAGAAGCACCCAGTTTTGATTAGAGACTTACAATATAAATATTCAGTAATAACAACCATAATAAAAAATGTGTAACGTAGCTCCACCCCTTCCTTCAGGAAAATTTTGTTCCACTGAATGATTGTAAAGTAGCCCCAATTTTAAGCGTCCCTGCTTCTATCTTCAGTATATTTCTTAGGAAGATTGGAATATTCTCCCCTGTTCTGTGATGAATTAACTGTGTTTGGTCGTATTTTTTGAGGGGGGCAGGGGGAATTACCATATCACTATATGCACAAGAGATCAAATGTATGATTAAAAATATTTATAATACTGATGTGCAAAAGAATGATATGTTAAACAGATAAGCATATAATAATGCATGTCTTACCCATAAAATTTAATTTATCCCTTGGGTAGGGCATAAACTTTGCTCAAGAACAACATGTTTTCCATCTATAGATTGCAGAGCTAAACTGCTTAATTTTACAGCAAATTGATCACTGCTGTAATATTTCAGGAGCAAAATGATCCTCAACAGTCAGTTCAGTTTCAAAAGCCAAAATTTATAGTTCTGCTTCTGATTTAGTGATAAGGTTTTTTAACATATTGGGCATTTCATCACTTTCTATCGGGAGTCAGTGTTGAACCAACAAAGAAATATTTTTTGAAATCAACAACAACAACAACAATAAAAAAAGGAACATAAATAATATACATCCAACTGACAGAAGAGTTTAATATTCCCTTCAGACTGGTAGGAAATTACTCAGATCCCTGTCCTTGTAAACATGTGTCCTGGCCTGTACAGGAGATGTGCTGCGCTGCTGTGTGGGTGGAATCATGCAGACTCCAGAGCCCAACTGCCTTCCCCAGGCTAAGGAAACTATTTCATTTCTTTTCCCAAGTGGCTAAACTTCATTTTACCCAATGCAAATAAAAATTTGGTGGATCTAAAGTTATCTGACACTTTTGATATGTTTAAAATAAATGGAGAGAGATTTAATGATGTGAAAGTTCATGACTCAGTAAAGATTGCTCCCTAGCTGGGGTCTTAGGATAGACACCTATAAAATCAAATTATTATAATCACAGGAGTCATGAGAAAAAAGTAGGCCCTGCTGAGCTCTATTCACTGAGTTTTTGCATTCATTATACTCCTTCTAGTTATGAAACAAAGGGACGAGGTAGGCTGAAATCTCAAAAGGTTTTATCAAGTAATTCTTTGCAGCAGCGTTTTGCGAGTACTACAGTGAATTTTGAGAAATCTGGTTCATATGCCAAGGGAAGAGGAAAAAGACACATCTTCGTTACCTCAGTGCAGTATTAAATGCACATTTTTGAATGATAACAGCCAAAATTATGGACAATGGAAAACTAAAAGTAAATGCATGGATTATATCTGTTACATTTATTAGAGAGCCTTACTCAGCTGGCTCTGGAGCAAGTTACTGAGAAAAAACCACCTAATTTAAAGACATTATGACTGTTGCAAAGGTCAGATTGTAAAAGGCTAACTCCCACTGACTTACACTATGTGTGATTTAGGAGAGAAATAGCTTAAAAAGAATCCTTCTTAAATATACATATATCCCCCATCCAGTTTGATACCTACTCAGCAATACTGTGTGGTTATATTTGGCGAGTGGCACATATTTACACACAGGAGAACATGTATATGGCTGTTTTATAATCAAGAAGATTATTTCCCAAAGCTGCCATTGCCTTTATGCATATATCTGCACACTGACCTGGGACACACGGAATGGAGACACAGTAATTAGGTCATTTTCTTGGGCCTGATATTTCTTCGGAGGCTTAAAGGCTAAGATGTTTCTGTGCAGAGTGTGATGTTGTATTTTTCATGTTTGTGCTTTGTAATAAAAACAAGAGAAAGGAAAAGATCAAATGCCAACTTTTTTTTTTTTTTTTTTTTTGGTGAGGAAAACAATAATTATGAGTGCATATTTCACCTGCAGTTATTTACAACTGGAATTTAGATCAGGGAGATGTCTAAATCCTTGATGGAAGCTCACAGTCAGCGATGCAGACGCTTTGTCTGGCCACAGTCTGTTTGGCTCAATGGGATTATGCTGGGGAAGAAGATGCCA
Organism: Jacana jacana; assembly: GCA_013400555.1. NCBI lineage: Eukaryota > Metazoa > Chordata > Aves > Charadriiformes > Jacanidae > Jacana > Jacana jacana. The sequence continues at coordinate 167,429 of VZTM01010381.1, read as the reverse complement.
AGCACTTTGGCTCCCTTCAAGATCCAAGGCAAAAGATTTCAGCTACAGGCTCGACCAATTTAAATGCACATGTTCTTCTTCAGCCAGTTACATCCATTAGTTGGCCGAGTCCTCCCTACGTTTCTGCTAATAAGCACTTACACAGATAATTTAGAAACATGGGTCCATATCCTCAACCTGTGCAGTTTTACTGAGTATCATGAATAAGAGGTGATTTATGTTAGCCAGGATTTCAAAGGCATTTTTTTAAGCCTCAAAATTCAGCTTTGGAAATACATGCAAGATTTCTAAGGGAAGAATGCACTAGAGGTTGTCCATCTTCTTTTAATTAAAGAGTTAAGTATAGGAAATCCTTTACCAATCAGTTGCAATTAAAGAAGAACTGTCTGTGGACAATTTAGTGGATTTGTTTTACTTCTCATCACACTTCTCAGGTGGTTTTCCCATAAAATCCCTTCTTCAGGTTTTAAGTTTTACAATTGTGCTCAAAGAGCCACTCAGCTCTCCTTCCACTGGGTGCTACAGAAATCCACAGTAAGAGACAGCAGGAACGAGAGTAAAATCGGGGCTGCATTCAAGTTAATCCTGTGTCCCCACACTCAGAATTGTCCATTTACAAGTAGTCTCACAAAAAACCCATGAACACGTTGGTGGTCATAAATCACCTACTGTAAATCACGCTTGCCAATGAATGTCCAGCAAAATATTTTAATGACTGTTTGCATTCGTAATGACTGCGTCTGCTTCCAAATCTCAAGGTGAAAATCAGGTGGAATTGCTGCATGCCGAGCCCACACTGTGAAACACATCTCAATACATCTCAAGTCCAGGCTTTTATGAAAACGGGGTCACATTTGCTTTGCAGGTTCGTGAACCCAAAGCAAACATTTCTGTGAACCAGATCGCAGTTTTGAAAGTGCCATTCCCAACCTGTTTTCCTATCAGAGATGTTTTCTGTGCAGTAACAGCAGTAGGTACAGGGTTAGCTCCCCTTTACCTTCTCCCACTTTCATGCTTTTGTGTGGTTCTTGGCTTCTTCAGTTCCCTCCCACTGTATTTCAGGCTGCGTGCTCTCCTGGCATGAAACATGCTCTGTCTATATCTCTGTTATTATTCCCTCTAAACTTTCTTTGTTACCTGCTCTGTCTCCTCTTATTTCTCCTGTGTCATCAAAAACTGACTCCGTACAGCCTGCCAATTAGCCTTTGTCTGTCAGCACATTCATCAGCATCCTGAAGAGTGACGGTGAATGGCAGAGCGTGGAAGTGCTGCTTGATATGCAGCTGTGTGTCCTTGCACATAGATGCACCATTACTGATGATGTGGTGTGGGAGGTGGCTTACGTTTCCTGGAGACAAAACTTTTGGTAGATACAATTAGTAATGAATGAAACGGAATGAATGAAACGAGAAGCTCTTTCAGAATTAACAGCTAAGTGCACAGAACTTTTCTGCATTCAAAACAGACTGTTATGAATATGGACCTCCTGTGTATGCAAAGGAAAATAGCCTGACGTAGATATTTCCAGGAAACAAAGAGAATTAACGGTGTAATCTGGTATTATATACCTGTGAGTGAGTAATGCAAATAAAGCTGCTTCTGTACTTGTTACACGGAAAATAATATGACTTTGGTATAAAACACACATTGCATTCTTTTGTGGAAATACATAAGTATGCATTATTCAAAATTCAAATATTAATGATCATATAAATATTCTATAATCTTGGCTATTACTTTCAGAACAAACATTTTAATTTTAAGATGTCATATTTGTAAAAGCTGAATTTTGAGTCAGAGAGAGAGAGAGAAAGAGAGAGGCAGACCCTTTTAAAGGTGCCTCGGTGTCTTGCCGCAGTATCTTTGCTTAGCAAATACATGGCACGTTTAAGTTTCTTTTAGCTCCACAATGTTCACCTGCTTAAACATTTACAATGCTACTACTGAAAAAAACCCCAATAAAATAGGAAGAAATATAAAGCAAATGCCTAAGTGTGTGCTTGGATGAACTGTGGATGTCTGGAAGTACATGCCAGTAGGTAGAATTAGATTTATGAGGCTGGGCTTATGTGTGTAAGCTTTAGAGCAAACTTCAAGGGTATGTATGACCAGAGAAGTGGGATTATACAAGTAGCCTATAAAACCATATCCTCCTATCACTGCATCTTTGCTAAGGGATGTTTCCAAATTAATCAGAAAGGAAAGCAAAATAATAAATTATAAAATATTAAGCATAAATGAGAATTTTTACTCGTCTAGACAGTCTGGATTAGATTTTCAAAGAAAAAGGTATAAGAAAATTATATTCATGCCAAAAGTCAACTTTTGTATATGCAAATGGATAGTTATTACAAATGTTGCAAGTGGATTTCCAGATATTATTTCAAAATCGGCCTGCCAGATCTGAATGAGCTAGATTTTCCAAGTGCTCAACACACGCCCCTGCAGCCAGATTCCCAGAAGAGCTCAGCAATCTCAGTATCACAGTGGTGTGGGATCGTGAAGATTTTGAAAAAGCTGGCTCTTACTTATTTAATTAAATAGAAACAAAGCGCTTATGGAAATCTTGACTTAGTTGTAATAAACATATAGAAACTGGCCCTCAGGTGTTTTGACAATTTGCCTGTAAGTCTTAGCTCTATTAATATTTGTTGATCTTGATCACTTCCCAGGGCTACCCAAGGAATTAGAGTGCCTTGCAGACTTTTATGGTGGGAACATGAATCCTTTGAGGGTCTGGAGGAGCTGCTGAGGATCCCTCCATTGCTTTCTTGCAAAGTGCATCATGTCCTAAGTGCACAAACTTGCGCCTAGTGCTTCTCCTGGAAAGTCTTTAATCATCCTCATCCTTCTTGAGTTCTGTTGCCAGAGCATGTGGGGGCAATACAGGCTGCAGCTTCCCCGCCAGCACAGGCAAGTAGGGGCATGCTCCCTGCCAGGGATATAATACCTGCTGGGAGCTTCATCCATGAGGTTCTGTGCTATCCTTGAGGTCCTGTGCCTGGTCCTGAGGAGCTGAGGTCCTGAGCAACGACCCCTGCCTTTTTACCTCTCATAACACAGCACAAAAATGGTTAGGGTGGAAGATATGGAGACGTTGTTGTCTGCTTGCTGTTTCATTTGCTTGGTTGTAAAACTTCAATACACAGTCTCACTTTACGTTTAGAAATAAGCGTGCTTCAAAAGCTTGCTTTGTTATGGTTTTCTTGATCAACAGTCATTTGTTTGCACCCTCAGCATCACCTTTTCCTTCCTCATGGTAGGACACAGCATGCTTTGAAAGCGTTCTCCGAGAGGAAGAAGCCATTTTGAGGAGCTGAGTGGAGGCTCTGATTTTCAAAAGAGTTGGGATTTAGTTGGATGTATAAAAGAATATCTAATTAGTGCACATATCTGTCACAGTGATAAACACTGATAGTTACAATCATTTGTATGCATAGAGGCAAGAAGTCACTTCTAATACTGTTAAAAATATTGAAAAGTTGGTTTCAGGAAGGTTTCCACAGGGGCCAGGAGGACTATGTAAGAAACAAGATGCCTGGAGAAAGATGCATTGGAATAAGATTTTATGACAGCCTGTGCATATAGATACTGCTCACACTTTGGTGACTGCAATGCTTACAACAGGCTGGGTATGAACTAGAGCTGCAGGAAGCTGCTGTGGGTTCCCTGTGCGCTCCACACTCTCTCTTCACATTCCTTCTTCCTCGCTCTTTTTGGACAAAGCACAGTCTCCTGCGCAATGGGGATGAGCCCTCAGCTCCACAGGACCCCAAACTCTGTTTGCTTTGCCTTGGGTGTGCACCAAGGTAATGAACGCCTGCAACCAAGGAAAAGGGTGAACCTTTCAGTTCTTGCTTGCTTTTCTGCAGAGATCTTTTCCCTCATCTCAGCCTCTTTCTTTTTGCCACATTTCTATTAATTATGAGGTTTTCTGTTATTTGCTGATTGCTCTGTGCCTTCCTGTTTGTCCATGCAGAGAGCATGTGTGTGTTATGCCCTACTCTATGTCACCAGGCAAGTTGCTTGTTTTACATCATTTACAAATTCTTGGCAGAAATCCCTATCAGCCAGCAGCTGGTTAGCAGAATTAAGAAATGCTGCTTGTATTTGCTCTCCACAGAAGTGCTGGTTAGTGTCTTCTATAAAATGAGCGATCAGCACACTGATAGCAGGAGTTTTTCTTCTTGCTTAACTCCGCCTGGGTAACACTAGACTTGAAGCTTGCGGGAATAATTCTTCAGCCAGTGGGGCTGACTTCTTGTTCGTGCTGTTAGCATCTGAAACTGCTGCTGACCAAATGGTGCTCAACAGGGTCACACTTCAAGGATGTGATTAATTTTCCTTTTAATTACTGTTCTGTTCTCAGCGCTCGGGCAGTCTCTTTAAAGACGGTTTATCCGCAGGTTCAATAAAAGCACTCAAAACCGCTGAAGAAACTTTGCACGACCACAGGCAGGATGGGGAAAACTGCAGCTCTCCTTGCGGGTTGCTTCCGATGAGCAGCTCTTTGGTGGACACGGTAGATAACACCGAATCTACTCACCAGAGAAGGATGGTAAGAGAAGTGCAAGTGGTCACCGGATACTTTAACTGATTTACAAACCTGAAGTTTGTATTAGGATTGCTGCAATCTGCTTTACGTGCACAGGCTGGCAGCTTGGTCTGCTCAACACTAGTTGAAATTGAAAGTTTGAGCACATTTCTGACAGCATTTCAGCCCCAAATGACAGAAGCTTGCAGGGAGTGGCTGCTGCTGGGAGCTTTCACTCACATCCAAATCAGAAATAAAGTCCCTCCCCTTGTGAATCTCTCTCAAAATCCAAATTCTCTGATTTTCATCCACCCTCTGAGGTGGGTCTGGTCACTTGAACCTGACTCACATAGAAATTCATAAGCATTCGAGGCTGAATATCTGGTTTTGACCCTTCCATTGTCTCCTCTGATTCTGACACTTGGCTTCTTCCAGACCAGATTTTTGTGATGCCAGTTTTCTCTGCAGCAGGCAGAACACAATTCTGCCTTGCGTTTTACCTTTGCATTTTCATCTCCTGTAATTCCTTCTGATACATTTCACCACATGATCTTCAGATAGGATTTGTATTTTCTCTTGGGCTGTTTCTACTGTCCTACATATGTCAGTAACTTTTTGCAGAGTCAGACTATCTTCCCTGAAGAATTTTCTATTGTCATCACTTCTGAGCCCCACTACAGTTGCTGCCCCTGTTAATTCCCTTAAAAAGATATTCAGTTATGTGTCACCAGCAGGTCTGTTCTGTACTGGCTATCTTCCATGAGCTGCTTACAGCTTCCTTTGGCACACAATATTAAACACATTTTCTGGACATAAAAATTGTCTTGGTGATAGATCTTCTTGGGTGATAGATCACATATATAAATACAGATATAAAAAACTTAATTTGCTATTATCAGGTTATTTGTGTACTGCAATGGAGATACTCTTGGTTAAATATTGTAAATACTCAGCATTCGATATAATATCTATTATTTTCTTTACTCAAAATAAGTACATGCATGGCATTCTTTATACATTTCTGTGCACCTGCTTTTTCAGCCTGGGATTGTAACATGGTACATTATAGAGGAGAGATTTTCATAGACACAAATGGGAATTAAGTGTCCAATTCAATTGACTTTTAATTAAAGTTGAACAACTACAAAGCCTTTGAAGCACTCTGCTACACCGAACCTCTTAATTTAGCCTGAATCTGTTTGTTGATGAAAATCCCAACTCCTGGGCAGCAGTAGGGAAAGGTTTCCTTTTGCTCCATCAGCCACATTATCATTCACAAAACATTCCAGGAGTTTGGTCTTATGAAAGTTCATAACTGACTGAGAAACAGACTTATTCTAATTTTTTACCTTATAGTCAAATAATGTAGAAAAGTTATAGTTAGCAGGAAAATCAAACATTTCTGTCTGTTTTAAGGAGGAAGTTATATGTTTCCTTCAAACATGATTTTCTTTTACTAAAAAATCTACCTGTTCTGTAGTGGAAATGGATGATTTCTGGCATAGATTGGAGATACTTTCGGTAAAAAAAACCACAAAAAATGTTCAAATGAAAGTTATACACATTATACATATCTCAATAAAATCCAGTTGCAGATTAAAATAATTATAGAAATTTCTGTAACTTCTTCTAATTCTTTTTGATCTGTAATCCTCTCAATACACATATAAAACTTTAATGTATCATAAAAACAAACATCAAAACCAAACCTGTTAATGGTGAGGAATCAAAGTGTGAATATAAAAGGGAAATAAATTTTGCATGCTCTGCTGATAAAGATGACCAGAACTTTAGGGATTCTGGATTAAGTCACAGAAAATTTCCTAAAACAAGGATATTACAGAAACATATTCAACATTATCTCTCAAAGCCTTCATACATCATGGCTTTATTTTAGGACAGCTTTGTGTTTGCTTTCATTTCTATTAATTTGGAACCTGAGGTGATGGTGCAGTGGTTGGTTATCAGGTGCTGTGTTCAGTTCTTGGAGAAAAAGACAGCCTTCCATGGGTTGATAATATGTCTGGCATCTGCACATGTACATCAAATGCATATTTTACTTTCTGCCTTTGTATTCCACGTATACTGCAGCAGATAAGAGCAGACAAATGCACTTTCATTGACAAAGACTCACAGAATTCTTTGGGGTGGAAAGGATATTTGGTGATGGTATCTTACATAGTTTGTCCCCTCTGCACCATGGCAGGATTGATTGCTTTATTGCTAAATGATCCCTGATGGATGAGTATTGGGTCTAGGCATCAGTTAAAAGTGAGGATGATAATTCAGTTTTACTGATGCCACTGAAAGGGGAAGTTAATCTATTAAATTGTTTAGAAGTTTTACAATTTCCCATAAAGTGTTTAAAGCAGAGCTTCTCAACCTTTGCCACTGTATGACCTACTCTTTCTTCTTATCTTCCATTTTATCCATGCATATAGCATGGAATTAACCTGGTGGCCTCCAGAATAGCATTGAGGGAGGCAAGGTGATTTTCCCCCGTGTTAAGGACATAAAGGAACTCATACAGATCAAAAGGAATGGGGAGATTTTTCATAAGAGTTACAAGTTACAGCGGCTAGTAATCTGAGGTTCTTTGTATCACATCTAGTGTTTGGGCTTGGACAGGACCTCTGTGGAATCATAGTCTTGGATCCTTGACTGGATCAGCATGTGCCCCACCGATTTGCTCTCATCTGCGTGGTGTTCTTGCAGCAAACTTCCTTGTGCACGTCTGCAGGGCCTTTACCTCCCCTTTGGCATCACTGTCCAGCCTGGCACGCTCAGGGGCACAGGGTACCATCTGTGTGGGAGGCTGACTCTGATCTATCCAAGTGCTTTACAGAGTACAGATAGATAGAAACATCTATTCAAGAACTTTACAGCACTGACTGGCTGGCACCTGGGGTGACAGTGTCACACCAGCCCAGTCCAGTCCTCTGTTGTCCTGGGACAGAGTGAGAACTGGGCCTTTTGGAGACACAGTTTCATCCCTGGGATGGTGCTGCTCTGTGCCACCTCAAAGGCAATGCTTGTGCAAAGCCATCCCACCACAGAATGATGAGGCACAGGGACAGATGCAAATGAGAGAAAATTAGAATAAAATAAATTAATATTTGACACATACAAGCATATGCACATAAATATAAATACATTTATATCTAAAATCAAATAGTTTTTCCCCAGGGTGAGCGAGCTGTATTTGCTGCTTGGGTTGTGCCGTCACTCATGAAGATGATTGCAGAGCCCCTCAAATTACAGTACAGACTTTTACCCACACTGCTGCCACCCATTTTCCCACTGTGTCTAATGTTGATTAGGAAGGTCTCTAAAAGCTCAGCAGAGAAAAAAAACGAAGGACAGAATTATAATAATGGAGAAAGACAAAGATATAGAAGAAAGGGAATGGATATTATCAGCATGTTACATTTTTGTGCAAGAACTCACACGGTGTTAAGCTGTTTTGAATAATGCAACTGACAACTGTCCTGAAGAAAATTTGCCAATGTTGGACTCCACCCTGAAGTATCCAATTTACTCCATATCTGACATAAATGCAAACATTTGTCTGAAATGGGCCAGGGATGAGATTCATCAGAAATTCAGTTATGCTGGGAAAACAGTGGAAGAGTGCCCTGGTGTTTGAGGATCAGTGAGAATTGCTACAGAAAAGGCATGTGATTTGCCAACAAGTTACCAGATTGCTGTCTCCCCTATTGACCAGGATAGAAAGGTTTTCAGAGAAAATGAAAATTTAGTAATGAAAAGGTGAGAAAGTATTTAAAAATAAATGTACTAGCCAAACAGTTGAGTATTGATGGGATGATGTAGTAGAGGATGGATCGCTCAGACAGAAAATCATAGATTCATAGAATGGATTGGGTTGGAAGGGACTTTAATGATCACCTAATTCAACCCTGCTGCCATGGGCAGTGACAGCTTGGTGTCGTCAGCAAAACTGTTGAGGGTGCACTCAATCCTACTGTCCAAGTCACCTACAAAGATGTTAAACAGCAGCGGTCCCAGTACCAACCACCAAGGAACACCACTATTAACTGGTCTCCACCTGGACATCGAGCCATTGACTGCAACTCTGAGTGCAACCATCCAGCCAATTTCTTATCCACTGAGTGGTCCAAAACAAAGCTCCTCTGTGGATAGTTTGTCCTCTTAATGAGCAGGTCTTATCTAACACATGGTTAATTATCACTAGCAGTGCAGGATTAGGTCAATTAATAGAGCTACCTTGATATTTTTTTTGCCCAGACAGGTTTCCACTGGAAATTGCTAATTGTTTAAACCATTTATTGTGTGGAATTATATCAGTTTTCAAATGAAGCTCAGAACCAAAGGAAGGTAAGACACTTACCAGCAGTGGTGTTGAGGGATATGGTGTAGGAGAGAACTTTGTCCAGCAGGGCTGATAGTTGGACTCGATGATCCCAAGGGTCTCTTCCAACCAAAATGATTCTATGATTCTATGGAGACGCAAGTTCAAATGTTTCCATGATGTTGGTTGGTTGTTAAGATTCATCCGTTGTAGGTTCTCCTTCCAGAGAGCAAATACAGAGCAAGCAAAATTATCTAGAAATCAGAATATTTGAAATATTTTTTCTGGCACAGCAAGTATCAGACCTTTGTCTTCTCTGTTCCTGTTCTGATGGTTACATTGTGGTGAGAGACAACCACTATCCATTCACTCATTTCACCTCTCCTGTAAAGCTCGCTGCCCTCTCTGGACTTTGCGAGAAGAAAGGAGACACTGTCAAACAGCCACTTACTTAGGTTCAGAAAAGAAAAAGATTTGTTTCCGATTGTGTTGCCAGGTCAAGCAGATATTTGGCACTGTTATTCCCCTCTCAGCAGGCTAAGAGGTGTGCTAATGGATCCAGGAGACCACAGCGCTAAATTCCTTGCAAATAACACTCTGTCCGTGAGCACGCGCTGGTGTCAGGTAGGTGGGAGGTAGGCAATACTCCCTCATCACATTTATTTCAGCAGCAACCACCAACTGTTACAATTTCCCTTTCTGTCCTTGCACTGGCCAACAGAGAGGAGAATAATTTGAAAAAAATCAATGCTTGGGAATGCATTTCTGCCATTTCCAGTGATGAAGACACAGATAGTGTGTCCTCCTCCTCCCCAAGACATGGACTTCTTTCTTAAGTGGAACCAGATGGCGCTGCTCCATTCCCATGGCCACCACTAAAACTCATGCATGTGCGGGTGAGTGCTACCTTGGAGAATATCTTCTTAAATCTGAGCTTACCAAACTGATAGAAGCAGGACACACTTTCAGAATGGTAATTTTGCTTTCTGAACTAGCATTTGCTTGATCTCTGTATCAATACTTACCCACAGATCATCAACGCACTGGGGAAAACACATGTGGGATCTTTAGAAATGATTTTTAAGCAGCGATAACAAAACTAGAATGATGGTCACTATTCAGGGAGTGAAAAAACCCCTTCTCTTCAGAGTGAACATACAGAAAAATAAATAAAAATGTCTAAATAACTAAAATTGCCTGTTAGCTCAAAGCCTCAATTCATCCTTTGCAGACCTTCAGATTACTCAATGGAGAAAAGGCGAAAGAATAAACAGAAATGACAATAAAGACATTTATGGAATAAGGTATGGTCCAGATAAAGTAAAACCCTGACTGCAACTTTGCTTCAAACTGAGCAGAACCTCTTAAGTTTCAGAAAAGTTTGTATAATTTTTTTCTATAGATTAATAAAATTTCTGCTGTTTTTTACTCCCTGATTCAAGTGGAGATTTTTAACAATATGGTGAGCAAAATGATATAAGGAACAGAGAACATGAAAGAACATCAAAGGTTCAGGGAATGAGGGAAGAGTGTGATTCAAAAGATCTGGGTTCAGTTAGAAGCACTGTTCCAGAGCTCCTTAGAAACTTGGCAGAATAATTAATTTCTGAAACCTAAATTTCCTTTTCAGCCCTTATTTATATAGAATATAAGAGAATCTGCTGTAGAAAAGGGTGCACAGAATCTCTTACTACTATTGTGACAAACAACAGTAAAAATAATTGCTATTTTTTGTCTCCGTGACAATTCTAACTTTGCACTCTCAGGCTTGGAGGGTTATTTTCTTCTATATATCCAGTTTTACAGTTACTTAGTGGGCTTGCAGACTAAGTGCCCAACTCAATCCCATGTGCTCTGATATTTGCACGTGCTCAAATCAGATGAACAGTTATAAAATTCTGACTCAACTCACATTTGGAGTTAGGAGTTTTAGCTCAATCTAACCCCATTAACCTTTTGGATTTCCCCCCTAGAACCAAAGGAACTGAAATGCTGATGCTATTCAGTATTTATAGTTTTTAGTTGACAGACAGCTGCAGGGCACAGCACTGGGTACTCACACACTGAACACCTTTTTGTTCCCAAGTAAAGCCAGCCCTTGGGTTCGGTGGCTTCATTGGCTGTACGTCTCCCCTCTGCACTGATGGTGCATTTGGATTGCTCTTGCCACCTCTATCCTGCCATCGCCGTCTGAAAAACTGAACACACAACACCGAATTTTCATTTTTGCTCAGGGTGCGAGTGTCTCCCTGGCAGGGAATACAGGGCATGCTGGGACAACACATCTGCTGGCATCCTTGCAGGCGTCCCTGGGGAGCTCAGCTGTGTGCTCACGGCACACATGCCATTAGAGGGCAGTCAACACTGCTTCCAGTAGCCTCCCATATCATCTGTTTCTCTGCCATATTTAATAGGCTTTGTCTGGTTCAGGGCAAAACCCATTAGGCATGAAAAGGCAGAGCTATGTAAAGGAACTTGTACTGACAGCGTGTTAAATGAATAAGATTCTGCAGGATAGTGGGATCCGGCTGTTTTGGAAAAAAATATACACACACAGACACACATTTTACATTTTTTGTCTTTTTTGTCAGTATAAAAATAGGATCTCAGTTTGCTGAATATATGCTTAGCTACTATCATTCGTTGCTAACATTGCAATTGCTGTTTTCTCTGTGTTGGCCCAACCCCATGAAATAAAACTCCCATGGCATTGTGAAACACATACTTTTTGCCATGTCTTCTAATACTTAGATTTTACAGTATTATACTAATATACCTTCTCAAAAAATACTCTTGAAGTTGCAGGAAATAATAGTGCAAGTGGGCGGTTATACCTCTAAGAGCTCACTTGCCCACACCAGAGTTCAGCCTTTTCCAGCTCAGGTCCTGGGCAGCCTGGGAGCTCAGGTCCAGGCCTTTGGGCTCAAGCACTGCCTGTTTCATCCACGATCATCAGGTTTGCATGTTTAATATGAGATAGAAATCTGAGACAGACAAAGTAAAAGCCTGTCGTTACAGATGTGTAGTTTAAATAATTTAAGCATCACATGCTGGTGATGTGAATATAAGGCAGCTTCTGCACTTGTAATTTCCTTACAAAAAATCTTCTCATTTCATTTTTGCTTAGACCCATAGATAATGGAAACTCAGGTTTTTTTGCTGAGCTTTCCTATGTAGTGAATGGGATGAGTGTGTTTGAGTCCAGCCACAACTCCAAATGATAGTGAGAGGCTTGAGAAAAGGGGTCCTTTAAGTGCATTTCTGTTTCTACAGATCTTGTCACCAACACTGCACGCAGCTGGTGTAGTTAAGATTAGGACTGCAATTACTTTTTGCTGACTCTGTCAGTTTGAGCTTTTCTAGCAGAATTTCTCTAGAGGGCAGTAAGGATTCAAAGCTGCCTCAGTATAAATATATAAATATATATGTATATCTCGTAGAAATGACAGATCATCTTTGCACAGCAGTAGAGGTTACAAGAGTGGGTGCACATGTTGCAGTGTAGGGTAGAACAGCTAAAAGCACATAAAACATACTGTACACTCTTCCTTCTCATAACATCACCCAGGCTGATATTTCATTGCACATTTGTATTCTAAATTACTTAAGGTATTCTGGTTTTAATCTTGATGAGGAAGGGCCTTTTTGTTAGGGACGACTCAGTTTGGATTAATGGAGGGTATGATAACCAGGGAAACAAATCGGAAAAATTAGCCATGAGTCCAAATGGAAACCTTTGGCTAATACCCTGCAGGGCTGAGACTAGAATTGCTTCTGTGACTTGTTCCTACTACTTCAAGAAAACTGGGGATACTAAAGCTAGACCCAGGTCCAAATACAGCCCATGCGATCATCCTCTGGCTCCAACATCCTATTTAACAAGGGCAAATATAAGAATACATCTATAATGCCTGCTGCAAAGGATGTAACGCCTGCTGGACTTTCACAAATTAGGTAGGCTTACTGGCAAGAAAGACTTGAGCTAATCCTGAGAGTATGAAAGTTTTGGAGCTCTCTTGCACCATCCTTATCATCTCTCCATGCCCTGCTTGAAAGTGATGCCGTGAAGACACCTAAGGAGACTGAATTCCCTTGAACACCTTATAAATTTCATGTATCGCTTAGGAAAACAGTGTGTAATGAGTTCCACACAAATGCTGTTTTGAGGAGTTCACAGCTCTTTGCTCTTTGTCTACATCTAGTTTTGAAGCCTCCAGAAGAAAAGCAGAATGTATTAAGTTGTGTGGGTCAGGTTCTTCTAGCTTTACTGTCAGTGGGTGGCACCGTCACCTCCCAGGACAGACACCCTCAGCCGGGGTGTACAAGTAGCAGTGGATGCATGGATATATTTGATCCTGTGATAGCTGTACTGCAGTGGCAGCTCTGTGTCCATATATGTAAGGCAGTCATGGCTGCATGTGTGTTCAGCGCTGTCCTAAGGAGTTAAAAGCTTCTGTCTTTTGAGTCTGGATGAGCTGAAATGCAAGAATAGAGCCTCTGCAGCTGCTCCAACAGACCTATTCTTTAGACTCTCCCATTCTTTGCTGTCACTATTCCTATGATTTCATGGTATTGCATTTTAAACCAGGAAAGGCTCTGGAAGTATTTTGCAAAGTTCTTCTGAGACAACAGCCATGTGACAGGCTAAAGCTTTCTACCGCATTCAACTGGCTACAATAGAAAGTAAGAAGGGTGTATGATGAAGATAAAGGAAGTTCAGTTCCTGCCTTCATTGTACTCAATCCTGCTGGGTTTAGCAGAGCAGAATATCCAGAATAAGAATCTTGGATAGTCAAGCAAGCTAGGGTTCAATTGGGACACACCAAAGACCATGTAGAAAGACAGGTGGCCAGAGAAGGTTATCAACAATTAAATCATGGCCAATACCTGATAATAAGGTGCCCCTGCTTAAATGCGAAATTGAAGCTGTTTATTAGGCTTGGTGATACCGTGAATAACAAAAGATCTTTGCGTCATTCTATGATCTTTACATAGCATAATGGAGGCTATCTCTCTTTCAATGCAATAACCATTAAACTGATTTTAAATAGGGCAGGTGTGGTTAAATTTGAGCCGTGTTGTTTTCAGCCAGATGCAGGCAGGCTCACATTTCTGCAGGTGGCCGTTTTGTCTGTATAATGAGACCTAAAGCAGAGAGCTACAAGAGCTATAATCAGACATACATTTTTTTTACAGTGCCTGAACAAAATAGTTGAACCCTAAAATTTGAGTTCGCTTTGGTGTGTGGATTTGGAGAACCTAACCAAAAATGTGAAAATTACAATCCAGCAATTGAGGGAAGCCAATGGACTTCTCTCTGTCACAATGAGGTTCCCCAAATTCACTGAACTCAGGAGTTTGCAACACCGACTGCTACCGCTTGTTAATTTTTTATTAATTTCCAAGGCACTAACAGAGATGAAGGCACGTGTCCATCCCTTCCTTTCTCACTTTCACTGGAATTTAATATCAACTCCCTCCTTCCAACAGCATCTCCAGATCTCTCAACTACTCACATCTTAACTATTCATCCAACTACTTGACTTGTCGTCATCTCCCTGAAGTCAGATCGATCTCTCCAGGGACCACGTTGCTCCTGGTCTCTGAACGCTCCATGCACAGACTGCTCCTGAAGGGAACTGCTGAAGGATCTGGCAGTCACTGGCTGCTGCTCTTGTACCCCAGGCAGGGACTTCACCCACAGCTTAGGCAAGGGCTCTGTCTGGGAAACAGGGAGCTGCCTCTGCACATCACATCTGAGCGGTTCACACACCAGCCGTAGCATGCTATCATGTTTTGAGAACTTCAGACGTATATCATCATCAACATATGTGCAAGTGTTATGCCAAAAATTAAAGTCTGGGGCAAAAATATCAGTGGGGCACTTTAAATAAACAGCAAAGACATAACTTTTCAAAACAACTAGTTCAAACGGAAAATTGGAATGTTATGAACGATGTGAGAGTGGGCTGGATTTTATTGTAAGATTATGTTTTTAAGGAATACTAAATTTAGGATCTAAAGATGTTCATATTTGAATATATTTAAATAATTACTCTGTAAAATATTCATCCTACAATCTGTATTCTTGCTTTTCAGGTGTCTTAGCATCTAACAAATCTGTATTCCTGACCTTAAAAAGTATGTTTCTTGCCTGAAACAAATTTAAACAATAATGTAAGATGCCATAGAACTTGAAACCTCCTATGTCAAGTCAAGAGGAGATTCATTCAAGATAATTAATTCCATATTTGCAAAAGAGTTTGGAGTTTTTTAGCTCAGCTTCATCTAACATTTTCACCTGAGACCACTTCCCCTTCATCTCACTGGCCAAGTGTCCTCTCTGAGGCAAGTACATTTTAGGTGTAGGTTGACAACCACATTTTCAGCAGCCTCCAGCTCATGTCAGACTCATTGCTCAGACTGTTTTGCTGGTGCAGTTGCTTGCACACCACTTATGGAACCATACTGAAAATTTTATCTCATGTAAAACCAATCCAGGTTAATTTGCCAATCTCCCACTGGGAGAAAAGGCACTAACGGAAAAGGTGCTTGATACTAGACGACATCAGGAATGGTTTGCTGACCCATGGACAGATTTTGAAGTTAGAACTATCCCCTAGTCAACACAGGATAGAATAGGCAGCATTCTAGAATTTTCATGAAAAATGGGTCATATCCTTGTAGTTTGGTTCTCACCATGGCACCCAAAGCAACAGTTACACAATGGTGGAAAAAACCTGTCCCCTTTTCACTCAACACATTGCATGTGGTGAAGATCATTGTTGTGCATTTGCATCAAAAGTACTCAGGGAGCTTTGTCTCCCTTGTTAGGTTATTTGGGACAAGCGGTGAGGCTCATAAATAGGCTTAGAAGTACCCTTTCAGAAGAGGAATATCCACCTAAAATAGATCTATTTCAAAGGCAGTGGCCCAAGAGCAATTGCTGTTTGGGGTCCTCAGTATAATTCAAACCACACTGTCTCCTAGAAAAAGCTTTTAGTTAAGGGGCTATGATTTTAAGAAGGCTTTATACCCCATATGTGCACTATGGATCATGGAACTAGGAAGCAGTAAAAGCTGAGTACAGCTAGTATACCAGGGACTGACAGCATTATGACTTTTATCAGTTGTGTGAGAAATAAGTCCAGTCTTGGTAAGACAGTTAAGCCAATATGACCATACTCCTATGCTACAGATTTATGGTACACAGTCCACCCTATAAAGCAATTGTTTAGAAACCAAGGGCTTGAAAACCCTTGTTCGGACAAGTAGTCCTTGTTCTCAAGTTCCATTGAACTTCCTTCACTTCAGGCAGAGCAGTCCCAAAAAAACACACCAGGCAAGTAAGCAGACTGGGAGAGACCCAGGCCAACAAATGTAGAACCTTTTATGTCCTAGGGTAGGCCAGCTTGCCTCAGAAGCATGTAAAACAATAAGCTAAACATTATGAATTCATTGTCTGGAAGATACATGGACCAGCAGAGCAGACCTGGACCAGCTTATGCTTGGCTCTACGGATTACACCCCTCTGTTGCTCATGCCTCAGTTCCCCCACCTATATAACCGTGGAGATAAAGCTATTTTGCAAAGCCCTTTTATATCTGTAAATGAAAAACATATAAATGCCAAATGTTGTTGTAATGAAAAGTATTTTCCTGGGCTGTTCAGAATCAGTGGGAAATTCATATTGGAGACTGCTCCAGGAATGTTATTGCAGTGGCACTTTTACAGCACAAGTGCTTTCCTCCAAAAATATAAAGGCTTGAGAGGATAAAGTAGATCAAGTTTAGTGGTTGAGGATCAGTCAGTTACTCAATGTTACTGCAGTTAGAAGGAGATGAAGGGAAGATGGGTGATTTCAGTAAGGTACCTACAGGGAGATGTGTGCCAGGATTCAAGCCTGGTGATTCATAAGCCGTTCGTCAGTAGCTGTTAAATATCTGCTTTTTGCCAACGCTCACTGTTTCAGTCTGCCAAAGATACTGGATAAACAGTCACTGTAAAAAATTTATAGTTTCTCTGGGGAAAACAAAAGCTTTTTGTGGCATAATACAACATAATAAATTAAAACTTTTTTTTTTTTTTTAAATTAAGAAGTTACATCATGTTTTGATGTAATGTGATGTGGCAGGTCATGCTTTTAATTTTAATAAGCTTAAAAAATGAGAGAGAGATATTGAGATTTGGGAATATAAATGTTGTTTCTGAACCTATAACATCTCTTGTTGGAGACTAGCAAAGCAGGTTCACCTCTGCCATCTGGGTTCAAGTCTTATTTCAGGAAAACAATTTGAAATGACTTCTGGAGATAGCAGCATCAGTTAATGAACTGAATTTCCACTCCACAGACCTTCCAGGAAATTGCCAAACAGCATTAGCACTGCTATAGTATTTGTCATACTTAGGTGTTACTGTGCTTTAAAAAGCACTGTCATCTCCATCTTACCTTTTTTGAAATGTCCTGTAACTTCCAGGTATCTTAGTTTTAAAAATTCCTGGATGAGAGATCCAGGATTGAATTTCAGTGATGCTTACCGTAAATGCCCACTGATTTCAGGAGCAATTGCAGGGCTCCAAGTGCATCCCTGAATAGTTGGTCCTTGAACAGAGGCATCACACTTTGGAATTCAGAACTGAAAATCATCATGTTAGCAGTCACCTGAAGATGCAGGTCTTCGTGGCATCCTAAGGTTATGACAGAGAGTGGAATTCATGTATCTTTAAACTGATGTGAGCTCTCAGCTTGCCTAAGACTAGGCCTGCAATTAGGTAATAAAAAGCCTTGTGCCTTATGAACCGTAGACCTGGGTTTTCTTTTCTTTTCCAGAAAAAAAATAAAAAATAAATTTGTTTTTATGCATGAGCTAGCACAAAAGGGATATTAGCCTTGATTTTAACCTTTGGTCACTGCTACAAGAAATGGAAAGGGTCAGGCGTATTGCAGGGCTACACAAAGGGGAAATAATCACCTATTCAGCATTTCACCTCCTGAAATCTATTCATTTTTCTTTCAGCTCAGTCACTGAAAGATGTGGTCTGAACCCTGCATTTATTTAGTCGTATCTGACATGGCGTTACGAGATGGCCATTGCTCTGTTCTCACCAGATGTGACTCCTGGAGGGGGATTGCCCTCATGGCAGTTGGCTTTGGCTGCGGAGCGATCCCGGAGCTCTCACTGCCTCCCTTGGCAGAAACTTGGCACTTTCTGGAGGAATCTTGCATAAGCCTTGGGAGAATGAAATAGGAAATGACTACTGTAACACAGCTGAGTAATGCAGTTCATTTCAAGCCGCTCAGACAACCACCTCACCCTCTGCTGAGCCCGAGGTAATTGATTTGGGGCTGTTTAAGGCCTTTCACTCTCCTTTCCGATTTCTCTTTTCAGTCCTCTTATTTATTTTCCTAATAGTTCATTTTTCCATTCTAACTCTCTTTTTTATATTTTTAATCATATTCAGAACAGAGGAAAAAGGGTGACCCATTGTCCTCATAAGTGACATCTAGTCTATGACTTGACTGACAGGAGGTACCATTAGAATAAGCATCCCTTCTCTGACTGAGACTATCTATGTTAACATTTCTGTTCTCTGGGCTATATATTTGATCTTACATAGCTGTAAATTATGAGTGACTCCATCAAAGTCAGAGGCATTACTCCAGTGCTAACATGGTGTAGGTCAGCTCAGATTCATGCTTTCAGATGTCTCACTAGGGCTTCTGTTGTATTGCTGGCCACTTCTGTCATTCAGTCTTGTCTGTGGGTAGAGTGAGCTGGCAAAAGGGCTTGATACGTGAGCTTCTCATAAGAATCATTGCCTTGAATTTCTTGAAGATCAGGTTTATGCTGGCATTTGGACTTGGCCACGGAGACAGAAGTATATAGTACATAGTACATTACTATATTGTAAGTCATATCAGGGCAATATCAAAACACAGCAAAAGTTAAACAAAATATCTGAAATAATTTTCTCTGTGTACATGGACTGTGCCTCCTTAGGGTAAAACTGATCTTTCACTTGAGAGTTCACATGGAAGGTAAACTACTGGAGACAGAAAAAGTTCAACATAGTCAGCTGAGAAAAACAGGCCTGGATTAAACATTACCAAAGTTAAACTCTAAGTAGGAAAGAGATTTTGCCTTCAGTTCCACAATTTTACACTCATGTTGTCTGACTGATTTCCATATTGGTAATTTCTTTACATCAGAGAAAAGCGGGGAAAGTTATGGAGAAGGTTGAATGGCTAGAGGAGGGAAGGGAGGAGGAATGCATAGCTTTGATTCATGTGAGAAGGAATGTGCTCACTAGGAATAAAGTTTACAAAACTCGTTTCAGAAGTTACTAAACCACAATGAGATCAAAAACTTGCATGATCAGCCTAACTTGGAAAACAGAGTAAGTAGCTGCAGAAATTGTTATGCAGGGAAAGTGGGGAGGGTCAAAGGTGGGGGAGCACTTAAGTCTCTTTGTAACTGATATAAAACAGAAAAAAGGTTTTTAAGAATTTCATACTTAGTATTCTCTCAGATAATGAGAACATAAAACGTCTGGTTCTCATCTTTTTTACACTTATGTAAAATTAGGATCAACTCAACAAGTTAATGGAGTTACATAGGTTTAAATCTGGCACAAGTGAGATAAGAAACAGGCCCATCAGTTCATTAAGGACTTCATTAACTGTGACTGGAATATCTTGCAGAGCCTGTGTTCCTGCAAATAAAAACATGCGTTTGAGGCCACAGGAAGGTATTCTGCATGCCCTGATGTGTATGCATACAACCAGCTGCCTGTTTTGAAGACAAAAGCTAGAGGGCTCTGTGTAGTTGCACCTGGGAGCTGGCGAGTGTGTGTTTGTGCAATGGCAGGGCTTGTGCAGGTGACAAGGTAGATGCAGACACAAGGTGGGTCTAACCTGTCATCACTAACGCACCAAGCCCAGAAAAATAAGCACAGGTCTGCACACATGCAAGGCCTTCCATTTAATTAAACTTTGCCATGACTTCTTGGCTTCCAAAACTATCCTGTTTATGTTTATCTCACTTATATGTAAGCTATATATTTAACTACATGCCAGCGTTCAGTGGAGTATCTGCTGAGGGATATGCTTATGGTCTTATGATGCTACTCAACCCACTCTGTACCAATTTTACCCAAACATCAAAATAAACATATATCAAAAAAAAAATCTATCCACAGGAAGAATCTGAATAGCAAAGGCACGAGCAGCTCCCTCAAAAAACTTCATTCCCCTTCATGATTGATGGGCTCCATTACTTCACCTTTGCTGTTTGATCAAATGGTAAATCATGTAAATATACCACGAATAAGTGTCAAAGCAGTTTTGAAGAACTGAACATTTTTAAGTTATAGGTCAAGCAGCAATTTCCCAGAACAACCCCTAATGAAAGCAAAGATTTTCTTCCTTTTAAGCACACATCAGACCAATCTAATTTACTAGGGAGAAAATTCACTTTAGTGCAGAAGGACAACCCAGGCGTATACACTACTTATGCCCTTGTTAAGTGAAAATTGGGATAAGTGGTACTAAGTGGGTGCATAGATCTTAAGCTTGTCTTCTTCAATAGGGTGGATTTTACCCTTAATAAGAAGTATAAGTGGAGCGTCAGTGTTGTCTAGGTTCTTTTGAGGATCATTAACACACAACTGAGTTTCACCATAAAGATGTAGCAGGAAATGCAAATTAATTGCGAGTTGTTTTCCTAGTTATATACTTCTCACTTATTGCTTCTCAATTGTAAACGGTGGACTCGATTATGTCTTATGTCCAAATTATGCTGAAAAAAGGGATTTGAATTCATTTCTACCAATCCTTCATGGGATTTCCTTATGTATTTCTACTCAATATCTGCTCTTTGTTCTGCTGAAAATTTATCATATTACAAGGAAATCCTGCAGACGTTTAATTTAGGTTTTTTGTGACTTGCTACACTTGCCTTTGAAAAGGTCTACTTCAACATAGTAGAATGCAGAGGAAGGTGAATGAAGCTCAGATGTCCATATTTAATACAGGTCCTCAAAACAAACCAGATCTTCACAGCCACAGTGCCAATAAGCAGGGAAGGACCAATAATGGTAACATTCAATCTGGGAAAGATTCAAAATATACTTGAGGTAGCACCAGAGGACAGATTGGCTGGGTTTGTCACTTAGACAGCACTACCAGACAGGCAAAAGGCCCCAGTCTCTGATTTCTAAGGTACATTACATGTAGCACTCAGAATGGAGTAACACTCTTGAAATGCATTGGATTTCAGAGAGGCAGCTCTGCAATGGAGAATGGTGCCAGAAAGTATGTAACATCAGCTATAGGTTGCCACACCTCCATCCTTGAAAAGAGGAATAAAAATGCTCTGCAATGATGGTTGCAGAGCAGTTCTAACAAACCTTGTCAAAACTGTGGACTCTCTTCCTCTCAACTTCGTTGCATTTCTCATTAGTAGAGATGGTCACTCCCATCATGTCATTACTGATCTCCATATCTCAGAGGGATAAGAAAGGAAAATACACTAACTATTCTGAGCAGAATCTCAAGAGAATAACATTAGATGTTCACAAGTGGGTGGCTTGAATTGCTAATAAAGCTTGGAAAATTCCCTTTTCCTGTTNTTTTTTTTTTTTTTTTTCCCAGCTTGACCCCAAATCAATCTTATCTCTGGTTCAAAAAGCCTTGTTGTCCCAGGGAAATGTAAATGACACCTCTGTGTGAAAGTTAGTGATTTTGGCTCATGGCCCTAATGTCGTTTCATTGCTTCGTACATCAAAAGAACGTCCCCTGACACAGACATTGGTTTACCTTAGCTGGAGTGACTCATCATTTTCCCACAATTAAATTTTTGAGCTCTAATGCAAAGCAGACTTATCTGCTTTGACAGGACAGTACAGAATAAACAGAAAAGACTAAATTTGTATTGGCAGCAACCACTGCGCTGCAGTTATGAGTAATACAGCCTAACTAGAAAGGACACCAAGAAATCAAAATAGATTCTAGTTGCTGGAAAACCAAAAAAGAAGAAATAGCTGTTGATCCCCAGTAACTGACTGTTTGGTATTGCATCAAGACACCGGATAGTAACAGCAGCAATAAATGTTTCCATCTTTCTCCCCTGTCTACGTTCTTTCTATATTGCCTCTTTTATTTCATTTTGTTTTCTTCTTTTATTTTCTTTTTTATTTCTTAAAAATAGCTATGCCACTGTGTGTAGTTTCTATATGTGTTAAATGTACCAAAGGGAAAAAAATACCCTTACAGTTTGGACCACTGTTTAAACATACCAATTCCCTCAAGCCTATGCCCTGCCCTGCTCAGACCAGCACTTCCCAGAGTCTCCCATCTGCACAGCTCTCCAATTCCCACTAATGAAGCAGGATGCTTGGATGCTGCTGGTGTGTGACCCATGTGCAGCTACACCGACAGAGAAGCTACACACTCCAGTGGGTCCAGGAGGCCTCCCAGGGAAACCATCTATCCCTACACTGCTTTAGATTCAAATTTAATTTGTTCTGGCTACATCATGAAGATAATTACACGGTGTCACAGATGCTTTCTTGCCATGTGATGGGGGGCATCTGTCACACCTGGAAATGTTAGTGGAGGTGTGGAAAGAGGAAGGAAGTAAAGCTGTACCTGAAAAATTCGTTGAATCTTACCTGGGAGATGCTTGGTTGTGGAAGGGAAATGATTCATGAACTCAGCATCTTCAAAAAAGGTATTGTTGGTAGTTATTTTCTACCAGAGAAAAGACATGTGCTGAATTCAGGCGGGTTTAATCCCACCAAGCCCATGGGCCCAGTGTTTCTAGCTGGCTGGCAGTCAACCCATCATTCAGAAGTGCTGGGCGTTCTACATACGTAGAGTTGTGGTTTACCCTCAGATCACATTGCTCCAAATTTCCATGTGCAATTACTATGTCTGCACACACAAATCAATAAACATTATATACAGAGTGAACAGAACTCCTTGGCACATGCTTAAGCAAGTTAGGACACAATTACATAAAGTTAAAATTTTGGATTCTAAGCCTTTGTGCACTTCTGTTGTGATATTTTATCCTTGCTATTTGCACCAGTATCTGTACAGGGTATGTAATTCAACACAACAAGAGTTTTTTGTAGCAGGTGAATAAGATCAGTTATTGGAACAGCAAAATTATTGCCAGCATTGAGAAAATTAGGTAAAAAGGCAAGGTCCAAAGAGCCTCATTCATATCAGATATAATACAAGCTGGAGTAAACACAGAAAATTGTTAACTTTACGTATCAATAAATAATTTAAATAGTTTACAAGAGAACAGAATGGCTTGGCATGGTTTTGACTATTCAGCATCATAAACAGAGTAGTAATACCATACAGTTCTGCTCGTATATTTATATTTTGGGTACTCACCTATTGTATTCTATGATTAAATTGGAAAGCTTTGAATATTAATATACAGCAGACACAAACTTCGTACTTTAGAAGCTCACTACGTAGTGCATAAGGAAGTGGTATTTTGCTCTTGCAAAAAAAAAAAAAAAGTGCTTGCAAAGTCTGATTTCACTGCTGGATTATATCCAGTTGAACTTTTGGTCCTTAAGCAAAGCATCCTTTATTCAAAACTAATGTAAGCCTTTATTTCCTTACTAATCCAAGCCTCTCCATCATATAAGAAAAGTGTTGCCTGGAAAAAGCCCTAAGCAGCTTCAGTTGCATGTGGGGACTCAAGTTTTAACCTTTTTGTCTTCACTAGAAGCCTTGGGAACAGGATCTGATAGTTGTTCTATGAACCGGACAAGATACTCCAATAATGCCCAGTGCCATCAGTATGCAAAGAGTAGTTCTCTAGAGAAAGATGAATGGATGTGGCTCTGTGCCAGTGTGGTTTTGGACTGCCACGAAGAGGTCATAACTTTTAATTAATTTTTAAATACAAAGCATCAAGGACATGATATCCTTAATGAACAGTACAGGACCATCTTCCATTTCTCTTGTCTTTCAACATGAAATGATGGTGCAAGCATCATGTGATGCAAGAGCATCTGCTTGTATATGTTTGCATGTGCTGTAACATAAAAGGGTATAGATGGGGCCAGGTCAGCACATGTCCTGCAGGAACTATGGGTAGGGATTTCCTTCGCAGATCATGGTAAAGTGGTCAGATTTTAGCCTTTCAGAGAACATGTGCCTTCTGGATGTGAGTCTATGATCAAAACCATGGGCAACACGGACTCTCACGTTAGACTGCATGTTCTGCCTTTCTTTGTGGCAACTTTACCATTAAAAACAAGGATATAGCAAAGCATAAGTGAAAAGTATTAACGTAATTGTTCTTTCTCTCTTACCTAAGTTTTACATAATGCTGGATACTTAAGACCTATTATCCTTTCGCCCTCCAAGACAGTGACTGTGTCAATTTGCTCCTCATAAATAAATCCCTGATAAACTGACCATCGCCTTAGAACAGAAGGAGTTTTTAACAGATTATAGCCCTTTTGATCTGTTTGCCCCCTGTCATGCTGAAACACCTGTATAATTTTGACTGGAGTCTGGAAGGAATATTTCACAGCTCATAGCTCATACATTGTTTCTTAACCCCCTGCCCTGTTTACCAGTAGTTTTATCTGGATTTTTTGCTGTTGACTTATAGCTTATTTCCTAGCTATCAGTTAATAAATAAAACTCCCATATACATATGTACATACACACACAGTAAGTATAGTCATACAGTAAACATTGATGCCCAAAGTCAGTGACATGCAGCATTCATAAATTAATGCCACAGTCCCATGTCCTTCACACTTTTGTTTTCACTTTAAGATTCTTTCTTAATAAGGAATAATGAACATCAACACCCAGTTATTCAGTAAACCAAAGCATATAAGCAATTAAATTAAATTAAATTAAATTAGCACAGCCAAGCAAACAAAGCAGTAATCATTCAAGTCCTCTATTTAGGCTGCAGCCATAATGACAGACTGAAGAATAACAATACATTCCAGTAGAGACAATTGGTATTAAATTTTTATTTTTTTTAAATCTCAAACACTAAGTAAATACTATTTCTTGTCACAAAAGATTCCTTTTAAATAGTCTTTTCCACTCACTTCAAAATGTGACAAATCCCAGACAGGATTGGTCTTTTATAAGCTTCATGTTACTGGAGTATATTCAGCATTACCTTCTCCATACAGTTTTAGCTCATATTCTCCTGGGAGTCTCCACCACTCTCCTTGAATCTACTAAACCAAGGATTGGCCAGTCCAGAACAGTAAAGGATGAAGGCATTAGAGAATAGTCTTGGGTCAAGAATTATTATTGCTAGAGGCCTCCAAAATCTAGTTATGGGTTTCAGCAAACCCTGTGGGCTCTTATGATAATGCTTTTCTACAGTATTATTGTTATATGGCATTAAATCAGTCAGATTCATGAGCAACAAGAGGTCAATGTCTGATTGAAATTCATAAGGTCAAAAAGGAAACTAAAAATCAATTTATAAGATATGAAGATTTAGGTTCAAACTATATCCATGAGCAATAAAATTTCACATCCATAAATGTAAGAAATCAGTTATTAAACTTGAGGGGGGGAAGAAGACTTATTAAGTTTTACACACACATAAGGCAGCTAACACATAATTTTATCAGACATTACTGAAATCCTATGTGTAATATAAGAGATGATGGGCTAAAATGCTAAATGGTTTAGCACTAAATTATTAAGTGATGTATCCCTAAGGTATTAAAAAGATAAGAAATGCAGAGCAGGTGTCTCTCCCACCAACTCTTGATCACTAGTTTAAGTGCATATTGATAACAAATGCACTTTAGAGGCAAAATAGTATTAGTAATATTTTTGCTGTATGAAAGCCTCATGTCAGAATGACTAAAAGCTTCTTCCTGACAAAGAAGTGTTCGCATATATATATATATATATAATATATATAAAAAAATCACGTTAAGTGTTAGCTCCCTGTAGAACAGAAACAAAACTCCAATGTATTTGAGTTAGTTTGATACCTATACACAAGTAAATAATGTAGGTGGAATAACAACTGTACCACACTGAGAAGGAGAATTACAGCAAGCACTCTTACCTGTTCTGAAATGAAAATACATTTTTATTAAAATAACAGATTAATGGAGATTGATGTAGCCCAAAAAGTATAAAAACATAATACTGCAGATAACAATGGTTATTGCTAGCCTAGCCAGTTCATTTCACAAGAACTCTTTTTTCCTTTGCTATTAATTTTCTATTGGCCCCACCTTTGTGTTGGCTCTCTTACTTTAAAAGAGAAAACACGTAGAGTGGTGGTGATGCCCTCTGCAATGTTAATGGCCCCTCCTGCCTAAACATTTGGGGCGGGATGTGCATATGCTTGTAAGAGAGTGGTGCTCAAAACTGGCATTTGGGCCTCTTGCTTCATCCCGCCCCAATGACAAACTGAAAAAGCCAAACATTGAACTTCCCTCTGCTTCAAAACCTTCCTCATTTCCCCCTGTTTCAAACAACTCACTTCTCTTGTCTCTTGCTTCCCTCTGGGCTGGGACTTCACACGTTGTTTCCACTCGTACTGGCTTTGCCTGTGCAGGTCCAAGGCAGGGGTGAGGTGGAAGGGCTGGCCCTGAGTAGCAGAGACGCTCTGCTCTCACTCCAGGCTGCCTTCTTCTGCCACCTACAAAGACTCTGACTCTGTCCCAGCTCTGCAACCTCCATCTGCCTTGGAGGAGGAGGCAGAATGAAACAAGGCTGGTTATGGGAGAAGTGCAGTGGGAGCTGCAAACCCCAAGAGCCCATGGAACATGGGTGCTCCCAAAATCCCACAGGAATGTTTTTTTCAATTATTCTCCTCTTCTCCTGTGATTACGTCTGCTGTCCTTAGTCAGAGGCATAGGGATGAAATTCATCCAAATGCTTTTGCAAAAACTCTTCTCTGAACTCTCACACTGAGGACTCCTTGGCAATTGCCTTCTAGCCTTCAGCTGAACATTTATGGAACTCTAGTGTTCAGAATTCTTCTTGTTCATGTTCACTCATCACTATGCCAGAACTGGGTAGGATGGCCTCCTGCTTTTCTTACTTTGATGATGGTTCAACTTGGCATAGCTCCTTTCTCCTTACCTTCCTCTTGCTACCCTTACTCCAGCTACTCAAGTTTAGTCATTTGTCTGGTCATGACTTTTCTTTTTTTCAGGTCTTAACTTTTGCATCTTCTCTGTTCAATGCAGAACTTGCTATTTGCTGTGGTTTTATCAAGAAACTTTTTGGGGCATTGGGTTGCTGAAACCAAGGTATTCTCAGAGAATATATTTCCTAAGAAGTTGGATATTGCTTTGTAGCTCTCCATAAAAGAAAAGGTTTCACAATGTGAACTCAGCACGCTCTGAAGACTCAGAAGGTAAATAAAAACAGCCTGTCAGTATTTTGCTAATAATAATGTTTGGGGTTAGGCCACAACACTTAGAGCTGGATATATTACAGCACCATTTGAGCTGCAGCTTTCATACACCTCCAACCTCTTCTCCTTTGAGCCTGATCTTCAAAACATGCTTCAGTGAGACTGAAGAACCTGATCATGTTTAATCTTGGGTAAAGTTGATACCTAATCTTACCTTAGTATCACTTTCATTCTCTGCTGTTGTCACTTTTTCCTGTTCAGATCTCTGGTCCTTGCTAGCAAACCACAGATGGAAGGCCCAGGATGACGGACCATCATGTACAGCTGAGTGGATACAGGATAAAAATGGTGCATGGGACTTGTGCAGACCTTTGGCCAACCCTCGCTTGTGTCCAGGCTCATCTCTGACGGGGGCACAACCTTCTCTGGGCCAGGGCACCATCTGCATTTGTTCCTAAAGCATCTTTAAATGGACACACTGCTGTGAGCACCAAGATGATGATTTAAATGAGTTAAATACAAATATTTTAATGTCAAAAAGGTAAGTGGAATACTAACAGAGATTTAAAACAGAATACAAATTAAAAGGCACAGAATAATATTTGGTGATGTTTAAGAGTAAAAAAAATTATGAAGAAAGCATGTTTCAGACCACACCTTGGTGAAAAGAAACAGATTACATTCCTTGGATTGAAGCAGGTTGAATTTCATAGTAAAATCTTTCTAAATTGGACATTTCACCAGGGACTACAAATGTTTCCAACAAAATGAGATTTTTGCCTCTGTTTCAATGGTTTTCAAAGTAATTCCAGATATAGGTCCCAAACAAACTCAGAATTCCTCTGAGTTGATAATTTTTATAGTTATGTGGTTCCACTCCAAGTATAATTTGATTCAGACCAACAAAATTTGAATATAATCTTTAGAATAAGGGGAATTAAAAATAGAAATGAACAGGGTTGGTTTCTTTTTCTCCTTGTAATACTTTGTTTTTCATTAGCCTTTTCAAGTTGGAGACTAGCATTTAGATTTCCAAGCTTTGCTCTCTGGCTGGGAATGCTAATAATTATTTCTGAAAGATAAAACTATGAAACTCTTGGATAATAACATGGCTAGAGGGATTTAATGAATTCTCCTGGGACCACCCAAATTGCAAGAACGGCCAGCATTACGTCACTTGATGGGGATATAAGATGTGTTTGGAATAATCATGTAGAATTAAGGCAAAAGATATTTTTTCCTTTCTTTTTTTTTTTTTTTTTCTGTACAGAAGCAAACAGCCATTGCTTAGGATTTGTTAATGTAATAATCAACAAAAAACCCCACCTTAAATCAGGTTTTACAATGAAAAAGAATATTCTTATGCTTGTTTACAATGCTTCTTTAGTAAAATTATCTAACGATGTTATGATTCTTATATTGGCAATATTTTAATCTGGGAAAGTTTAAATTTTATTGCAAAAAATTATAAATCATTATGTAAAATGATATATTCTATGGCTAGCAGGATACCTAAACACTACTGTAAAAATGAAAATAGAATCTATTAATGCAAGAAACCTACTTAATAAAAGTTGCTTTCATATTCAAAACCAAAATATTAAAGCATGCTCCATATCTGAAAGTCAAAAGTGAAAGAATAAATTAACTAAGGTTAAGAACCTTGTAGCAGCTGACTAACAAAGCTCTAGGGCATTATAAAATTTCATGCTCTTGTAATAAAAAGGATAAAGAATTGGCTAGAAGACTACTAAAAGTTAAAATAAATGAACATAAAGTAGATGAAAAAGCTTGACATGACTGAGACCACAAATGTGTAAAGACCAAAGACACAGTTTCAAGCCATTAGAGGACTGAATTAAATGCAAAATGAATCCTAGTAGTAAATTAATAGAAAATTACAAAGGTAAATGAGCTCTGTTTCACAGTTACAGAAAACTTTTAATATAATTTTTATATAATTTTTTCCTGGTACTTGCAAATACAGATATGTGATGAGTTAAATTCTGGCACATGCCCAGACCAGAAACAATTCTTAATATTTCTGCATAGAGAAATGTCACATTTTATAAAATAAACAGAAGCATGATCACACAAGACATTTTCCACTTAAGATAGGGTGGGAGCAATTTACTATTTAAATCTTTATTAGAAAAAGTCATTTTATATAGTATAATAAAATAATGTTTTACCTCTAAGCTCAGTCCCACCTTCTTTTATGAAGAACACTTTTTTGACTTGCTTTGTTTTGTTATTTTTGGACTTTGCTCTTGTTATCTTACTCAGTGGATAAGACCACGAAGAGAAGATTTTTAAAAGGGTAGAGGAATTCAAGATGCTGAAGAGCATATCATAATCTAAAGCAAAGAAACAATGTTTTCCTCACAAACTGTAAGGCAGCCAAAATCTGTAAGGTTTGCAAGATCAAACATAGTCAAAACAGAGAAGCAAACAAACCTCTGGTATTGATATGTTCTTTGTTTGCCAGCATGAGAAGAGTTTGCCTCCCTGACCGTTTTTGTATTTGGAGAACTTGTCAACGATGTGCAAACTGGCAAACATTTACCTCATGTCTGCACTGCAGGTGGTTGTGAATCCACCCCCACTCCCGGTTAAAAAACAAACAGGAAAACACCTTTTGACGTCATTTGGAGATCATCAGTGCTTTGAACCCCAAAACTCTCAAAGATGATTTCATAGGTCAAAGTGGATCCCTTTGATCCGGTTACAGTGCCTAGAAATCCTCATCCTCTTTATTCCAGAGGGGAATTGCATTTTGAAGGTGAAGTCCTATGCTGCAGCAGGTTCTGGTTTGATCTTTGCAATCCAATGCGTTAGGAGTGTAATCAATCACTGCAGGTGTAATCCATCTGTCTGCAAATGTCTATTAGAATACTGTCTCAGTACACTGAGTCTCACTTTATGTTTTGAAAAGTTCATGAAGTAGGACCATATTATTATTTTATTACCTCCACCATAACCAGATGTAGGAGCTTATTATCTTAGAAATGAATTCTCTACCATGGTTTTTCAAATAAATAAACTGCAAGTCTTTTTCTAAAGTCATGAACATGCTACCATATACCAGCAATATGAGTGATTGAAAAGAATAGATTTATGTATGGTGTATGTCTGTCTTAAGTCCAGAGGGCTTGTAGGGCTCTCAGTAAAACCACTGAACTTTGGGTTTAGCTCCTTATTTTGAGAAACTGTCTTTCTCCGGTCCTTATTTTCTGGTTTTTATTTTTGTTTGTTTGTTTTGGCCTTCAGTGCTTTTCACACCCATGGGCTGCTCCACAGTCGGCATTCACGTCAGTGCAACACCAAGTTTCACCTCATTATTGACTCCATAATATAATATTATTATTACTATTACTATTACGATTACTATTACTATTATTGTTTTTATTGTTATTATTGTTATTATTATTAAGGAAACCCCCAAAATTTTTAACAAGCAAAGTCAAAGTTGAAGCTTTCACGGTAAGAATGTTTGGTTTGCTAGAGATGAAGAGTAGCAGATTAGGAGGCCTAGTCCTGTGGCACATTGTTCAATGTGACGTAGCTGAAAGCAACCATTATTTAATCACTGATTTATCTACAAGGATGAAAGCACAATGCTCCTCATTTTGCTTCACTACTTTTCTCCATTATAGAGCCATAAAATAGGTTTCCTGAATGTATGCAAAGGCACATCCTAATGGGAAAGTTGGTTCAGCCATGTCTGTGGCTGGTTTGCTGGGCACCCTGAGGAATGCTAACAGAGCAGCGTTGAGCTCTAAAGCACCGTGATGCTCTCCTGGGCAGAGATTGCCTCAGAGATCTAGAAGCACAGGTAAAGAGTATGAATTCTTGTAGCCACCTGATGTAAAAGATGCAATCTGAGTGGGTTTTGGGACAGCTGCACAAATATACAAGAGAGAATCTAATGATTTTGCCAATTTTAGTCAGATATTCAGGTAGAAAAACTACAGTACCTTTTGGGTGGAAAACGTTGAATTTTGAGAAGTTTAAAAGAAGTTATTCATAGAACCATAGAATGGTTAGGGTTCAACAAGTTCAATGACATTAGTGATAATGGACTCCCGCACAGGCTTTGGAATTTTTTGCAAGAGTACAGTCACTTCTCTTCATTAACAAACTGTCCTGTTCCTGTTTCTAGACCAGAGCTAGCACATCAATCTGACCATTTCTAATGAGATATAGGGAAATACTGCATGGACCAGACTTCCTTGTCAGCCGCTGCCTGATGGGTTTAAAGTAAGAAACGATCCTTCATTAATTAACCTTCACTTTCTATGTAGATTCACTCATTGAGATGCAGGTAATTAAACCAAGGTCACCTCAAGGGCCGACAAAGAAAAAAACAGCAAAGCAAAGGTGGTCTGGTTGTTTTGATAGAAGGCTTTCACTACATCTGCTTCTGTGTAATAGCTACACATACAAAGATGGCCTTTTTTGGAAAAAAGGGAAACTACCTGCTTTTTTAATGTGTCACCTGGATGCTAAATAGGTTTTGGACCTAACTTTATAGACTTTGCACAGATTTCAGGATAGATTAGGAAAAGTAAATATCAGTTAACTCAAGGAAATTCAGGATGAAAATATAATAAGATATGGAATAAAGGCAGGCATGAACTTATGGAGTGGGCTTTGACAGTGACTGAAACATCCCTGCAAAGAAGACTCACAATCTTGTGTCTTATTTTAATGTAATATACACCAATTAAAAAAGAACGACTGCAGTTAGAAAACTATGTAGAAAATAGAAGTGTCATTTGTCTTAGCATTCAGATTCATTTAACTGATGTTTAACCCTTACAAATGCAGTGATGTAAACCTACTGAGAGCTGTGCGATGCAGGCAGCAGCTCACTCATTCACAGGTATAAGACTCCAATTATGAAGCCGCTGTAGCTTGGGGATATAACAGTATTTTTTTGCGGCTCCTCCAAATTAGCTCTTACACCAGTCCAAGACATGTGAAGTTCCAAACTTTGATCACTGTTGAGAGCAAAGCGAATATATTGAACCTGCAAATAGCCTTTAGCTCTTTCCAAGTGGCTCCCTTATAATTTGAGTGTTAGATTAAAGTTGTGTGATATAGATTTTAATAACTACCCTCCATTTGGTTTGCTGAGTACCACTCGCTGTGGATTATATGACCTACTCTCCAGCATGTCCCATTATGAGCACTTAACCTTGAAAGTTGTAAAGACAGAACATTTAATCTGTTAAACACAGCCAGAATCAGAAGGTTATATAATTACAGGTAATTTGGCTTAGCACTTCTAATACTTTCCAATTATTAAAATAAATTTTGCTGAAAATTCCCTTCTCATGGAATGGAAGAGAAATAATAAACCCAGAAAAAGTCAGTACTGGAGAGCCCAAATATTTGTGCAATATTTTGTATACAATATTTTGTGCAATATTTGTATACATAAATTTGTTTCAATTAAGGCCTTCAGTAATCATCAGTACAGTAAACTTTTACAAGCATGGATACACAAATAGCAAAATTTAGTGTTAACAGTTACGCAGCAATACTAAGAAAAGATGACTGAATTTGAAATTATTTTTCCCACAAATATTCCTGATAGAGAGACGTTATGATAGAGGTAGTCATGCAGACATTGATCCACACACCAATCGAAGCTTGTATTTTGATATTTGACTGCAGAACAGATATAAACAAAAGTGAAGAGCATTCCAAAAATTACTTATATTCTTATGAAAATCCTACAGCTATGCAAACAGCAAATTGTTTTCATTATGAAATTAAAACTCAATAAAATTTAAAGCTTATCAAAATAGCAAATCAGTCACTGCAGAAGAAAAGACCAGGTAGCACAGATAATAATCGTGGTGTTTAAAGCTCTACTAGAAAACATTCCACTTTTATGGTGGTGAGGAAAATACAGAATTCTGTATAGATTATGAAAGATTTATTCATTCCAATTTTAAGATAACTGAAGTTTCAATCAAGAGATTTTTTGTGCCACTTTACCACCCACAGGTGTTTCTGTGCCTTTAAAACAATGGCTTGAATAAGTAAAGTATTCAGGTGTGATACTGTTGTAAATCAGCCTAGAATCAGATTTAATGATCCATCCCTTGTAACTTGGTGCTTTATAATCTATAAATGCATGAGGAAAATTTTACGTAACATTTTTCAAATGGAGATAGAAAGTGAGGACATAAATTAGACACCAAAATCTGAGTGCCCGATAACCTCGGCCTAAATGTTAATTATCCACTAGGAATCAACAGCGTGCACTGAAAATGATGAAGACCTCCTATGGCTTAACGCCTGCTACTCTTGACACACGGTGTCATTTAAGACAATAGCATCAGATGATGCCACAGAGATTTCCAGTTTAGTCCTCAAAACCAGACCCTTCATTTGTAAATGAGTTTGGTAAGAAAAATACATGCAGTTGCATTTCAGAGATGGACACAGAGTTACTGGTGTTCCAGCACATGATGGGCACCAACTCAGTTACATTGACTTGTATGCACACGGGTATTACACAGTTGTGAAATAGTCACGTGCAAATTAGATCTGCATTCAGCACAGACATTTCACATGAATTACGAGAACTGTAAAAATGAGCAATCAGAACCGCATTTCATTTGGAAATTTGAATTTTCAGCACCACCAATATTTTTCCCAGGAAGGCAATGCTGTCAAAATGTTTTGTTTATACAAAGCTCTGAAAGGAAAAAAATGCCAAACAACCTAAAAATATGAAGTCAGCTGAACCTGAATGGAGCTCCAATTACACCCTTTTTTTTTTAAGCTTTTGCAAAAGTGTTTGAGCTTAATTAGGTTAAGCTATTTCAAAGCATGCCCAGTTGTAATTTGTTTATGATACAGAGTTGCTCTTTGATCATGAATGTTCATTTTTATAGAAACCCTGTTATCAGTCTCAGAATAAGAAATGAAATGAACAGTGTGCTAAGAAAATTTGGAAAAGTTTAAGAAGCTCAGAAAATAGCTGTCTTAGTAATAAAAGAAAGACTCAACAATTTAGCATATGATGGCAGTAGGGCAAGCAATTATTTTTTAGGGAAGAAAGTATGTTCACTTATTCATCCTGCCTAAAATCTAGTAGCCTTTGGAGCACCTTTAATAACCTGGTATCTAGTTTGAGTTTGAACTTCACCGGTTTTTGGGTAAAGCACCTATAATATTCACTCATAATTTCTATCCTTTCAAATCCTTCCATTTATTCTTGTACAAAAAGAAAACACAGCACTCTCCGTGCTTGACATTGCTATTTAATTCTGATATTTTTAAGAGATTTTACCAGAAAGGTGTAAAGGGTATGCTATAGTGTAAGCGTCCCTAAGAAAATATTCTGGCTCTTAATTTTTAAAGAAGGAACCTGAGCAGTTGTTGGAATTGTATAATAAGAAAATGGCCAGACTATCTTTATTTAAAAGCACGAATCTAGGTTAGAGGCTGTAGGCTGGCTTTTTCAGTTTATGTCTCTTCTTTTTTGTTGTTGGTTTTTTTTGTTGTTGTTGTTTTCTTGGTTTTTTTTTTTTTTTTAATCTTTTACATGGTAAGATGGGTGCATTAACTGTACAGTTTTCTAGCTGAAGATCATCCAAAATACATGAAAACATCTTGGCCTTTGGGAAGGGCTGTATTCACAGAGCATTTAAATGAGTTTTTTCAGATATTGCATGAAGATATTTTTGCACTCATAGGGGAATAATGCAGATCTGTCGAAGGTTCCCTGTACCAGCAAAGCTATCTCTCTCTGGAACATGCTACAGAATGGATTAGAGCTTCATATGCAAAAATTGAGATTTAAATTGAGA
>VZTM01010381.1:115867-132307 GCA_013400555.1 Jacana jacana | reverse complement strand
ATCATCTTGGTAGCCCTGCCCTGGACTCACTCCAGCAGTTCCCTGTCCTTCTTGAACTGAGGGGCAATATGCACATATATATAATTATGCACATATTAGACTGATGCAAATTAGACATGCAATATTTGTACACTTTTTAAAATGTAGGTCTTAATGACTCACCTACCAAAACAAAATTAATGATGTTGAAGAGCAATATGCAAATATTTGCTCTTTGACAATGGAGTCTTCAAGAAGCAGCCAAGAATCCTGTATTATTAGTAAGGCCAATCAACTTATTCATAGTAAACAACTAAGTCAATGAGCTCAGTCTCTTCTCTTGTTCACAATTAACTTTGAATTACCTTCACATTCTTTAAATGTATTTAATATCCTACATTTATTTTGAGTTATGTCCAGATTTATTAAGGTATTTTTTCAACAGGAGCTGGACACATATGCTGCTCAGGCACTTCTTCCAAACCCATTAAGTACCTCCTAGGTTTTGTCTGTATTTGGTCCTAATTTTTAGTCTTTATGGTTGACAGAGACTTCCTTTGTTAGTGGTGTTTGCAAATTTGGACACTGAGATGGGTTGCTTACACTGAGTGGACTCAAATCACCTGGTATTATTTTTGCTCCAATTAGACTCATTTAGTTACTATATCCATATTTTAAATCTGCTTTCCATAAATGTTATGCAACATTCCCTTAAAAATTACTGTTTCAGTTAACATTTCTGCCCATAAATCAGTCACTGGAATATTCAGAGAAAGCAAATATGAAAGGGGTGTGAACACAGCTGAAGGCTATTCAATGTTTTATTCAAGGGAGTTTTCATGGAAAATATTTTGAGGTATTTGCTTAGTTCTAATCATTACCATGGGATGCCCTGGAAATCCAATAGTAACAGAAGTGCCAAAACTTGAAAGCAATTAAGTATGTTTGAAGAAAGAAATTTTCATTTTATGTTTGTCTTGAAATTTTGGAGTAGGAAGGAGGCAGCCCCACTGAGCCAAATTCTACAATTCTCTCAGCCTTCAGTGGTTTGGAAGGCCATAGATCTAACGTAAGCTCTGTGAGACCCTCTGTAACTACAGGGAGCTTTTGTTTTCTGTCAATATTTTTGCCAGGAACGTGGCTATTGATGAACTCTGAGCAGAGGCAGGCTGTTTACATTTCCTGTGAAATACTGCAAGCAACAAAAGTGCATTGGGATAGAGGTTCTGGTGAAAAAGCATCACATTTTAGTTTTGTCCACACCTAGGAGATCAGTACAGTGGAGCAACATCTGAGATGCTGCTGAAGTACCAAGAACAAAATAGCCAATAAATTTGTCACAGACAAATTAGCCCAAGCAGAGCGTCCCCTCCATTGCAAGTCAGGCACCATTGGAAGACACAAGTTTTGCAAGCTGCTGGTGTCCTAAAAGATACCGAACTTATGCCGCCCTTATTTTCCATTTTAATAGAAGTCGAGGAAGCTGATCAGATCACAGATGCACTCAATAATGTGATGAATGGCACCTTCAACAGACTACTAAAAACTTTCCATGGTGCTAGGGCTTCACTGTGCCTTCTTTTATTGTATATTAACAGCCAGAGATGCTGCATGCACTGAAATGTGAGAAGGATTTTCATGCTTGTAAGAGTTCAGCATCAAGCTATAGCTGAGCATTAGCACTTCTCTTACTTTACATTCAAAAGGTTCTTTGTCTGGGCTGCATATTCAGAGAGATAACAACAATGAGAATTCATGGAAATTCAGTGCCCTCTTCCTCTCCTCTGATAAAGCACAAGATAATAAAGACACTGCATCTGAAACATACTTGGTCGAATTTTGGAAGGCCAAAATATGAAGGCATTTCATAAATTAGGATGGATGGATGAACTCTTGTAGCATAAAAGAATGCCAAAGAACCATATAGGATTTTTTTTCCCCCTTCAGGATTCAGCACTTAGCAGCTATTCAATTACTGTTTCAAGATAAAGCACAAATGCAACAGCTACTTTACACTATACTTCATATTTTACTTTCTCATGAATATAGAATTGTATTGCTGATCACACAAGCATCGCACATCTACGTCCTAATATCCACAGCCTCAAAAAGAAGAATCCCGATGCCACGAAAAAGGATTCTTTTTTATTGCATTTCAATTGTCTGAATACGCAGAGAACTGTAGAATCTCCTGGCTGCTAAGGGCTTTCATTAAAAAAAAAAACCAAAACCAAACCAAAACAAAAAAACAACCAGGAGGCAATTATATGCTTTACATTTTGGGAGCTCATTTATGAGGTACAAGAAGATCTTGGCAGATTTTGTTAAATATGATCAGCTAAATCATGCAAGCCTAACTGAAAACCATGGATCCATGTATTCTTAGAGCCAATCAACACAGTAGACAAGCAACATTTGTTAACTGTTCTGACATATTCCTTTGGCTTTGTAAGTCATGATTTATGCTTGCAATGTTCTTTGCAAATATGAACCAGAGAATTTGTTTCATATTTTGTACATGTTCTAGCATGCTTTCTTTGTTGGAGACTGGTTGGCTCTGGCTACGGGTATTGAATTAGAAAAAATCTCCTAACTCCTAGGAGTGTGGAGTCCTGTGATATAAGCAGTAACAAAAAAGTCAGTGTTTGTCACATGCATATCCACTTTCATCATAACTAGTCTCCTAACACAGCTGAAATTTCCATGAGTATTAATAATGGCTGCTCAGTGGTGTCTTACGAAGCAGAAAACCATCCTACTAAACCAGCAAAACAATTACTGGCACCTTCGTTGGCAGCTGGATGGAAGTGGTTTCGGGAGACTAAAAAGCCTGGCTCGCTCACTCTGACTGCTCCAGACAAGCAGGTTAAGGGGGCAGAGTGGTGCATGAAAGACTTGTACATCACTGCCTGCATTGTGGCTGTTTTCTAAGGAAAACAGTTGATTTAATAATCCTCCTGTTTCTGTGCAATAGTGGCTTCAGCAGAGTTTGAACACCTGGGCTTGGATGTGGCATGAAAAACTCACCATTATTTCCTATAGGAATGGGACCTTGACCAGTCAAGGAAGCATTGTAATGGTGGTGTTCAGGAGATGTGCCTTGCAGGCCTTATCTAGGTTATTATTTAAAAAAATAACAATTGTATAACAAAGGATAACTGTTTCGCATAAATAACAGACAGTAGCATAGAACACTGTACAAGAGCAGAAAATATGAAATCAACATAAAAGCTACATCATGTTTCTCAATGTATGCTGCTTGGTCCCAATTCTGCCATCAGTTGCAGGGTACAATGACTTTACACATTGTAATTGAGGGCATAATTGAACCAATTTTCTATAATCTTCTATACATTCCAAAACCAAATCCTGAGCTGCCCCAGAAACACATTCACATTAAATGTCTCTAGGCTCCACTTTTGTCATAGATCTTTTCATTCCGATGTTTAGTTTATAGTGGTGTCGTTAGGAAATATTAGAAATGTTAGCATTTTAATATAATGAGATATATGCAATTTTTTTCCTTGCAATATCAACTTACTCCAAGTTATGAAAACCTGAAATTTTGTAATAAGCGTGTAAGAAAAAAAAAAAAGAAAGAAAGAAACAACAAGAGGAAAGGGAGGAAAGGTAGCTCCAGATACTCTAAACAGTAGGTGCTGAACTGCTGAACTTCTGGATAAACTTTACTACTTCTTGAGGTATGAGGTTAGGAACATATCTCTTACACATTGGGCCAGGGAAGAAGGAAATCATATCTCTTTTTCTCATTCTAAATACTCGTTTTAGATATTTAGATGCTGAAGTCAACAAGGTGCTTCATGGCACATGCCTGAATCATGGCCCAGTCAGCTCACTTGGTGACATAAAATAATGTTTGATAATTTGTACAATGCTTGAAAGATAGCTAGTGATTTGTTATCTGTAAATCCAGTGAACTTTTGACATATCCTGTTGCCTGGGTGAGGCAAGACATCCATTCAGTTACTAATGGGGGAAAGTTGAGGCGCAGTATGATTTGTTTTACTGATGTAAATGTCGCACAGAGCTATATTTTGTGAATGGATGATAGATCTAATGAAAGCATTATCCTTTAGCCCCAGTGCTGACATATAATGAAATGAAACATTTTGAGGTGTTTAGATACTCAAAAACACAGGTAAGGGCTAATAAAAACCCTTTTAAGAACTACTGGCACAGTCTTGCAATAACATTTTAAAAATCAGTTTGGTCAACTGATTATCTATGAAGATGACAGAAATGGATCCTTTTTCCCTCCAATACTAAATGAAATAGTATATTCTGAGAATGCTGAATCATGCAAGATGCAGGTAAGGAAAACTCTGGGGTTTTTTTTTGTTTTTTTTTCCCCGTGGGGAAATTAAAATTGTAAAATTCTGACTTAAAGGGAAATCTGGCAATTTCAGTGAGGCGTTAGTTGGGAAAGTTTTTTAGGTCAGCCTGGGATTTCAGATAAGGGAGGAATGAGTAACACTGCCTCTGAGTAGCTAATGCCCTTGTGACTGTGGGATGTTAAGAGAGCAAACTCAGTCTTATATATCTTATTTAATCAAAGAATATATAACTTCATCAGAGCTGGCTTCAACTTTCAAGTAGAAATAAACTACTTCTATTACTGGAAATTATTAGATACTCATATTACAGCAAAAAATAGAAGTTGTTTTGCCATGCTGAATTCACAGTTGAAGAAAGAGAATAAAAGGAAGAAAAAATGTAAAAGACAGAGGAAGCAGAAAAAGAAACAATTCCCCCCCACCATATTTGTAAGTTAATTCTCTTTTTATTTTTAATAAAATGCAAGACCAATCTCAATTTGGCAATTCTTTTCCTTAGGGCAGGCTGTAACTGAGAGGAAGATGCTGGAATCAACTGAAGTCTTCCGGGGACTTGAAATACAGAGTGATGTGATACTTTGCCACTCTGCCACTCACCCAACATCGGCTGAACAGCTGGGCATGCAAGGCATACACATTAGGCAACATTACTCAGAGACCAACCAGGACTCCATGTGGCACAGGCTTATAAAAGGGCTCTGGGAATGGGCACACAACTACACTTCTGGCTCTAAGGCCACTTCAATTTTATGCCTGCTCACTGGTGTTCAGGAAAAATAACAGCAGCCTAGGCCAAGCTTGAATATAGCTCATACACTTGAATATGGCTAATATACAAACCCAAACTAGTGCACAACTAAGCTGCTTGGAAGAAAGTTGAGAGGTTTCTTTTGTCAGCATCACCTGCATCTACTGATCAACTATCATCGTGGCCACACTGAGGATACATAATCTAAGTAATCTGGAAGAGGAGCATTACCTAATGAAGGGGTGGGAATCACTCCCCTTTGATCTGGTTTCAAGCAAACCTCCCAATAAATGTGAGGGCTGTCTCTGCACGCCTGGACTCCAGCTCTCACAACCCCTCCTCAGAGAGCGGTTTCTGATGTACAGAGACATTTACAAGACGTCTGAATTGAAGGGCATCACGTTCCACTTCCAGATTATGTGAACCCATGGTCCCACAGTCAAGGACATCCATCAATATTTGGAACCTCATCCCCTGCATGTGCAAGTCCAACTATCTGAGTAAGAGATGTATAAACAGCAAATGTTTTCAGAGATTTAAGAGAGGATATCTGGAAGGTCTAAAGTCTGGTTTCTATCTTGACTCCAGAACTGGCACTGTTGAAATAATCCTTGAGATGACCCCAATTGTCAAAAATCAAATAGGATTTGTGAAGTGCTTTAAGATCATTCTAGAGGAAAGGTGCTGTAAAAATATAAGGTATTATTATTATTACTATAATAAGACAAGCTCCCCATGTCCCTTGGCGATAATGCAGCTCACTGGTAGGGATAAACTATGGAGCCAACGTGAACCAGATTATTGCCTCATAAAATGGGACACCTGCCCTATTATCCCTTAAATAATAAGTACATAAAACAAATTTGACTGTAATAATAAAACATAATGGTGAAATATTTATGGGTAATTTTTCAATGCAGCATGCAAGGATGAAGCCATGCAATTTCTGTTGGCTTTTACAAGAGTTGCACTGTTAAATCCTCCCCATGAGGTCCAACAGAAACCAACCTGCAATCTGTCTGTAATTCTGCACAGTGTATGGTAAAATTAGATGGAGATTTTAAAATACGATGAACAATCACAGATTCCACCCTTGCACTTAACCTCTAGTAGGCAGAAAGGTAAGATGAACTTCAAGAAATCCAGTCAGGAACACGCTTATTAATACGGAAGACTTTCTAGTCAAGTCCATACTTTCCTAAAGGTGCATGCAGATAATGCAGTTGCGCAGGCATTAACAAGGGCAAATGGTTAATTAAGCCAACTTGCAAGCTTGCTTGCTGGGACTACACTCCATCACAGCAGCGACTAAAGAAACACAATTGAAACGTACAAATGCAAATTGATCTTAGATCTCAGTTTGCAGACAAACAGTACTGAGTCCTTAATATAAACAATACCTAGTGCTTAATATGACAAACTAACAAATAATATGAAAAATTACTTAAGGGATATCAGCAGCTTACATTTTTTTACATCTCAGAATTTCTCACTTACCTCTCACCTTTTCTAAATTCTTGTAACTGAAAAAGCCACAGGGAGAATAAAAAAATATCACATTTTCTGATTGTTCATTTGGCAGAACACTGCAGACAAACAGGTTTCATAATTTCTTTTGTGCAGTTATTTTCATATTCATTTCCCTACTCTTCTGTGGGTTGACTTCTGATAGAGCAACAAAGAGGAAAAAATAATTGTTAAATAAGGAAGTGTTTTTCAAAGTAAGAAAATTTGTTCAAGGCATCTGAGGCAGCAAACCTCTAACCTGTGAGTACTTTCACTATACTTTAGATTTTAAGTTGTCAGGGTCACATTCTCAGTTTTAGAAAAGCACTCACGTCTGGCTCCTGAGACAGAGCCTGATTTAGTCTTTTATAGGCACATAGTACATGCTCTAATTAACCCAGCTCAATTTTTGAGAGCAGTCCCAATGTCTAATAGCCATGATGCAATATTTAGCAGATTATATTGCTTATTATTTTATAAGACACCAGATAAAAATAAAGAGAATATCTGAATTGCACCTTTCTTTAGCGCCATCTTCCAAATAATTGGATTGTTTTGATTTGCCTTTTTTTTTAAAAGCAAGATAGGGTTTTTTAAAGTCTGGCTCGCTCCTTTGCTGGTTTCATATCACTGGCATTTTTCCAAGTAAAAGGAAATACCTAATGTTTTCTGTAGATGGTCCTATCCCCTCCTGCAGTGTAGCCTGGGGCACGCGGATGAGCTCTGGAGTCACAACCCCTTGGACAAGGTCTCTTCCCCTTAGCCCCGGTTTTCAGTTTCCATGAGTTCACACTTGCACCATTGCCATCGCTGTCGTCCTGCTACCGCACTCACTGCCTGCACCAATTCTGTGTATTTTGGCCTGTGTGTTTTCAAATACATGACTCTAACATGACGTCAATTTTTTGCCGGCAGAGCCGATCCAGGTATACAGGCAATGCATGTGCGCGTGTGCATGTACATGTAAATCTATTTGTGCCTTCCCTTCCTAGAGCGCTACCTCGCTGCTTGAAGAGTTTCTGTGTTTTCTCTTTGTATCATTCTGGCTCCGCGTTCTAAAAGCCACATCCTGTTATGTTTGGTTGCTAGGTGGAGAAATGTTATCATGGGCTTCAGCAATAATTTATCCATAGAGCTAGAGGAGCTGTCATGTACTTCTGACAGTGAGCTGCAGCACTTTATCAGCTTGCCTGTAAATCAACCGTGTGTGGGTGAAGATGCCAGCAATGTTTGATCTCTCTCAGACACTCTAATAATCTGCTTTTGTCTGATTGATTCCTTCACATCACCAAGCACATTGCAACCGAGAGTGGAGTGCCCTCTGTTTATCTCCGTTGGTCATCTGCTTGAGGGCAACAGGGCAGAAAATGCTGTTCTCGCTGAGATGTAAGAGTTTTTTGGAATTAGGGGCTTTACATCACATCCTGGAGCAGGTTTAGTCCAGTAAATCAATGATAGCAGAATTGAATGCACCATAAATACCTCAAACCGTATCTCTTACAAGAATGTAAGAGTAATTCATAGAAACAGGAAAGGTAACTTTGCTGGGAAGAATTACGACCCCTACAAGCTCACGACATGCAGGTCTTTTACGGCCTGTGTTTACATCTACCCTCTTGAACTTTGGGAAGAAATGCGCTGTACACTGGCATTTGGTTCCAGGCAGTACAGAGATAATACTGAGCTGGGTAGGACGCTGTCAGAATTGATCACTGCGTCTCAATCTAAAACCCAACTTCTTCTAAATTTCTGTCAAATTCTGTTTCATGCAGGAGATGCCAATGCACCATGTCATGCTCTGTACCGCAGAAAAGTGGAGCACAGCGCCTGGTGTTGTGCAATGCCTTGCTGCCAAAAATATAGATAAAAAAGATGCCATCTAATGAGCAGCTGAAGCCCCTCTAGGAGGAGGGAGAGGCGTATGCCCATCCCAATGGATAAGTAGATCTGACTTTGTTTTGTTTTATACATCGTACTGTTCCCTTAGTTGAAAATCAAGAGCTTATTATCACTCGGAGCCTGGCAGCAGCTCATTGTGCGGTGACCTGGGAGCAGTGGCAGACTTGGATTCCTGACCTCTCTGAAAGCTGAGGTCGGAAGATATTGTGAATGTGATTGACTAAATCCCATCAGGGGAAGCATTTGGTTGTAGTGTCCCCTCTCTGGGTCACAGTGAGATGGCGCAGGCAGCAGGATATTTGGGGAATGCACTAATTTCAACCAACCCGGTATACTAAGGGGAAAGGATGGTGTTTCATAGCACCACTGAATGCTAAAAAAGGGTGAAAATTCACACTGCATAATGTATTTGTAATTGTGCTTGAGGCAACGAGAAGAGAGAAATTCATGAAACAAATCTGGCATAGGGTGTAGGTCTCTGTGGATGCTGGAGGAGCAGTTACATATCCAGATTTATTGCACTGAGTAGTAGAGCTTCAAGACAGAGTGGATCCACTGTGTCTTCCTTGGCCCATCACAGGGATTTCCCCAAACTATTCTATAAATTGTTACGGAAACTAGTTTCATGGTGAAAAGGCAGTCCCTTACTGTTCCCCAGCTGGCTGACCACATAGGCAACACCTTTTATGTGCAGCAGAGGGGCCTGTACTGCTTCTTCACATTTAATAACCCTTGCACTAAAAGCTAGACTTTCATTCACAAGAGATTTTTTTTCACTGCACACATCATAAAAGCAAGTAAAGTGATAAAAGCAAGGAGACCCGAAGTTACAGCATGTAGCAGGGCGTATTCTCTATTCTTTCACCAACAGGCATCATCAAATGACATTTACTTTTACTGAGTATTACAAAACACACACTGTTGCTTCCTGTAAGACCTGAAGCTGGCATCCTCACAGC
Source organism: Jacana jacana (assembly GCA_013400555.1). Classification (NCBI taxonomy): domain Eukaryota; kingdom Metazoa; phylum Chordata; class Aves; order Charadriiformes; family Jacanidae; genus Jacana; species Jacana jacana. Next base: position 122,861 of record VZTM01010381.1, on the reverse strand, counting down.
ACTGCACTATTTGGAATATGGTATGCATATACAGACAGACATAATTATGTGTATAGACAGATCTAACACTGGAGACCTCATGGCTCCTATACAAACAGTACGCTAGAATAACACAGGCAAGTTATGAGGATTTTAAATTCAGAATTGTATTCTGGTTTGGATGCAACTACTTCACTTCTCATTTAAGTCACTTACCTGTTAGCAATAGATCTGTAATTCCCATAGTTTGCTAAGAAACAGAGCCGGAACCCTACTGAAAGGCTTAAATCAGCAGGAAAACTGCACTGAAAAGCCCCAATTCTGACTTGACTTACACTGATTTAGTGACACTGGATGCCCATGAAGTCTGTGTTCAGACCGACTGGCACAAATAACTAAAGTCTAAATTCTCAGTGATCTTAAACATACTTATTCTAAACTGCTCTTCATCTTTTATTGCAAATTATTTAAAATAAGTCGACTATTATGTCTCAAATGCTAGTCATTTCTACCCTACTCTTTTCAGGGGCTGGCACTTTCCAAAGGAGTTCTAAGAAATAAAAAAAGAAAAGGAAAATGACAAGAAGAGGGAAGAGAACTTGAAAGGAGGAAAATGAAGCATGTCTAAGAAAACTACACTTCCAATAACATCATGTTATCCTCAAGGGAGATGTATAAGTAGAAGATATTACATGGCTGAACAGTAAATATCACATTTCTTTTTACAAGCATGTTTCTGCATTTTATTATATCTTGACTGGCAGATCCATAAATTTTGAATATCCAGTCTAAGAAAGGACAGGCTTAGGATCCACAGACTATTCTCCACGTCTGTGGCATTTTGTTATTCCGTAACAGATTGATTAATTAGCAAACTGTGTTCCTATCCAGAAAATTTAATTTGTATATTCATGAGCAAGTAAAATAAATTAATAAATACTTACCTACATTTAGGAACTTATTCTAGAAAAATAATTAGTAGGAGCTAATTTAGGTTAATAGAATTACCATGCAAGTTGTTTGATTCTCAGACTTAAGAGATCCACATTAAAGTTCTTTCTAAAATAGACTTTCTGGGAAAATAGTTCCAGAAAAGTTATTTTAATGGGCAACTGCAGATTTTCTGCTCTCGAGGACTCTCCATTGACTAACATTGCTGCCTGCCTGTAGGTTTACAGCAGGGCAGAAGACTGACCAAGGGCTCTATCTACACTTTAGCTTGGCAGCACAAAGAATTCAGCCCCCTCTGCAGAAAACTGCTGTATTCATGGTGCTCAGCAGCTCCCCACTTCCATGCTGCATTAACGCACCATGGATCTGTCACCCTCTATAGTACAGCATAATTTCTGCTGTCTTTATAGCTCTTCTGTGGGTTTCAGTGCTCCTTTAGGAAAGGTAAGGAATACTGAAACGTAACCACCACCAGTGGTTTTGTACATTCATGCCACAAAATTGCTCTAAATGCTATTTCTGCCACCCAGTTTCCACATGGCACTTTGTGGCATATACTTAGAGGTGTGTAAATAGATGCAGCCCCAGAAACTACAGAAAGAAACTACTTGTGTAACTTTGGGTTATCTGACCTCTTTATAAAGTATTTTGCTGCTGCTGTCAGCCAGCAATATGTTATTTCCTGAAGTATAATCCCAGTAAGTAGTATTTCTGGATCATCTACCAAAGTGTTGGCCAATGTTGAGTGATTGATTGAGGTTATGACATGACTTTTACAGACAGCACTTTCAGGACAGATACAAACACATGGGACTTCTTTGTTATTTAGTGGTAAAGAAAAACACTTGGAGGTGGGAAGTGGAATTTCTGGCAGCTGGGAGACTTCGGTAATTTGACATTAGACTATTTTTCTTTGATGGTGGAAGACAGGTCTGATGAAACCTGACATACAGTTTACAGTTATAATTAATATCAACAGCGTGTTAAAGGCAAAAACCTCACTAACTCTTCAATGTAATCTCATTTATTATAGTTTTGTTTTGCCCCAGCTAAGTACCCTTGTGCTTAAAGGAATAGTTTTCTCTGGTACAAGCTAACAAAGAAATGACGGAATGTTGGCTAACTTCGAGAATATTTTTATTTAGACCTGGCCAAGCTGGGTCTACCATGCTGTCACATATTAAAATTGTAGTAAAAGGTTATGTGTAGCCAGGAACACTATCAAGATGACAAGTTTGGAGCAGGGAAGGAAACATCTTGCTTTCCAAATGCTGTTTGCAATCGAGTTGTTTCATTCTTCAGGGGTAAATCAGAGACTTGCACATGAGCAGCATGTCTCAACTGTAAATTCCAGAGTGAATAATTTACCACATATTGAGCCTAGTATTTTACATTGCTGATCTTAAAGTCCTTGTAAAGAAAGGATTCAATTCTGAAGCCTAAATTGAGACTATTCTAGTAAAATCATATATTGGATAGACGCTTACACATACTATAAAACATAAGCGGTGAACAAGACCCCTGGGAATGGGGCCAAAACCAGTACCATGATGGAAGAGCAGGAGCCTAAGTCTTGACAATGAGGAAATAATAATAATAATTAATAATAATAACAACATGGATGGGTCTTAAATCTTGCCCTTATGAATCCTGTTCTCTGCCTACTCAGGACACGCTGTCCAAAACCAACCTCTGACCTCTTTTGGTATAGGAGAGAAGGACTTAAGTTCTTTTTAAAGTTGGGTAACAGCATGGATGAACACTCTTATTACAGAGTGGGAACACTCTGCTAGAGGCTGGAGATCCAGGTTTAATACCCTCCTGTTGGAAAGTGCTGTTACAGTCAGAAACAGTAACTGACAGAAAGAAAAGGTGATTTTCATCTTAAGTTTCACTTGACTAAAAAGGGCAGACAGGGATGGAAGAAAGAAAGTATGTGGACAAAGAAAGCATGAGCCTTCTTTTTTATCTTGATGATTATTGCCAAAGAATGGTTTGACATTTCACAGTAGAGAGCCACGGGATAAAACAGAGTTCTTGAAGGAGTGACCCAAACCCCTCAGAAGCTCCTTTTCTAAGGTGTGTACCCTGCCTGTGAAGCTCCTGGTAGGTCTCTTTTTGGCTTTGTAAATCTCAAGGTTTTTTTTCCTGCACAGCAGCACAACTTCAGGAAAACTGAATGCTGTTTTGATGCAAAATAATCTGAAGTTTGAGGAGGAAGGACATACTTCTAACAGGGAAGGCCTGGTGCATTTCAGCTCCTTATGTCAAAGTTGCTCAACTCAGGTCTGCTGTGTTCAGGCAAGTAATCTAAGGAGGAATTATTGTGCAAAAGGAGGAGGTCTTCCTGCCTCCTCCTGTGCTTTAAAGTAGGAATTTATTTCTTATTTTCTAAAGGGAAACATGCTATTAAGAGATGCAAACATCTCCTGAAACGAGTCCCTCAAAGAGGGCCCTACTTAGCAGTCACTGTCACAATTAGCTGCAAGGTATTGATCTGCTGATCCCTGTCAAAATAGGGTTTCTCCCATATCAGCCCAGAACCAGCCCCAAACCAAGGGCTTTGGGGAGGGACTGTAGAATATATGTGTTTGGCAGAGCAGGAGTTACCAGGCTTTTAATGACTGAATTCTCTGTTTATCTGGACAAGGGCTACACACTGCTGATTTTCAGGAGTGCAAAAATATTTACAACAGACATATCTCAGTAGATCAAAGGAAGCCGTTGCTGCTTAGCATTTCTGGCCTGTAATCTGCATTAATGTCTGTGCTCTTTCCAGATTTATCTTAAATGTTAATGAAAACACTAAATTTGCCCCAAAGCACCAGAAATTTGGAGAAGAAAGTGGGATGAAATTTTCCAGCAGTATCACTGGATCTCTTAATGCGGATGTGAGACAGGCAGGTGGGGGGTTACAAACCATGATAAACTGACACCTTTTCTTCACAGAAGGTGTCACAAAGGTACACCAAAGTGCTGCAGCAGAACCTGTTTTAGACTGTAGAAGTGCAAACAAGCAGGCAAATCCTTATAGCTGCGTGGATGCTACATAAAGTGTTTGACTTTGAATATGCAAGTACAAAGCTATTGTTGCCCTTTCTTCTACCATCAGCAAGTCACGTATTTGAACAACAAGCTGAGGCTAGACCACCCCAACTGGTGAGCCTGCAGCCCCATTCACACTGGCTCACTGCCCTCTCCCTCCCTGCAAGCACTTGCATCAGTGCTGGTATCAGACCAGTGTGGTACCTGACCTGGTGAAAATATCAAATATTTGAGTACCAGTTTCTGAGCATAGATAAAAAAATGGAAAAAAAATAGCTACTCAATATAGAAAAATCTAATGAGAGATATTCCACACACAGAAATTAGCAACTAAGTACTTTTCTTATTATCTGGTCAGTTCTCAACATGATCCCGTAACAGAGAGGGTATACCAGGATTCAATCATGAGAGTCTGAGACTATGCTGTAATGTAATGCGAGGCAGAAGCATGGCAGCTTTTACTGATTCTTGAGATGTAGGTGTGCAAAATAAGTCAGTGACAGACAAGGCATCAACGGCTGAGAAAAGAGAATTTCATTTCAGCAGGAGGTATTCTCAGTGAAAATGAAAGCAGTTCTTCTAGATGTGGTATTAGAGATACAGAGAAACTGTAAATTGAGTATTTCGATACCTATCCACCCCTAATTTTAAGCAGTTTAAAAAAATGAAATAAAGAAAAATGAAGGAAAGCTCTTTTGTTGTATTCAGAACAATCAAACACCAGGGGACTGGATGGCTTAGGGAGCTGTTAATGGGATACAGAGTATTTCAAGGTCACTGGTTCAACTCTAGCTCAGGTTAGTAGTAATTGGAAGTCATTATTACTTGATGGCTGTTCAGTAGTTTAAATGACATGGGTTGGTGGTCTTAATGCAGCATTGAGTGAACACCTGTCTATACTATACTATACTATACTATACTCACCAAAAAGCAGTCTCTATCGATGTCAATTTAGTACTTTCCATCAGGAATAAATTTCAAGATAAAACAGAAAATAAATAAATCCAAATAATTTACAAGCAGTCTGTGTCACGTGTTTTTTTTTTTTTTCAAATATATCATCCGTACCTCAAAGTTTGCGTTAGTCTGCAATACCCCAATATGGGTTAGACATTATCCAAGAGTCTTTCTCTTCTGTTTGGTACCGGAGGCAACCACACTTCAAATGCCTTATTGCGAAACAAGGTTGAAACGTAAAACTGTAATTAATGAATTAGATCTTCCATTGGTCAATCCAGTCACAAGCACAGGGCAAAATCGCAGTCATAGGTATTAGAAAAGAATGAATGATTGCACTATGATAATTTAGAGAAAAAACGTTGTGTAATGTGTTTGGGATTTATGATAATTTAGTAATAAAACAGACTTTGGGCTAAACTGCATGCATTGGATTTTGTTCACTACATTATGACAAAAGTCTTGGCTAGAGATATGTAGTCTGTACAACTTAAATAAAGAATTTCACTGATTTTAAAATTCTTTCAACTCCCCCTGAAAATCGTACTGTCTCTCTCTAGATTTTATGATTCTACTTCCATGAATCAAACTTACTCAATACTTTGAACTTAGTCAGACTTTGATCGTGGTCAGCCATGTGTAATGCCAAAATAGTTTCTCCCGTATAATCCCAATTGCTCTCAATACTCAATTGGTATTAATTTATTTCATGTGAGCTATTGCTGAAGAAAATTACTAAAGTGATTTCTTCATAATAGGGTTCTAAATGGACAAAGTATTTAAACTTATCTGCTGAAAATCCCTTCTTGTGATTAATGTTTACCATTCCCTTCACATACAATTATTCCTCTCAGTATTAATCAGACAATTTTTCAAGGTGTAGTCATGAAATTGGACTGGCTCCACGCCTAATCCAATATGTGTTGTTCAGTAAACATATAACCAAAGATTTATGTTTACTAGGCAACTGAATTTCAGTAGAATGACAGTTGTATGCAGAGTCCAGCTATACAAACAGGTATTTTCTTGATGGAGAGCTCATTGCTATGCAAGTTATTTTTAGTGTTGTGCTTAACATGTTTTGGGTGAAAAAGTAAACTGAGGTATTTTCCTAAGTAATTCTGTACTGTACATGTCATGTGTGGGATATGTCAATGACTCAGGGCTTTAAATAAAAGCATGAGGCACCATTTCACTGTTTCATAGTGCATTTCTTAGGTAAAATCATCTCCGCAAAGTCATACTAAGTAACACTAATCCACTCCAGCAACAACTGTCGGTGAGAAAACTTCCCTAAAGGCACAGGAGTAAAAAGCTCATTCATCAGGAACTGAAAAATCAGAAATTTAGAGTGTCCAAAGGATAATATGTAATACCTCTGCTGAGACAATTATCTACATTTATATCAAAAGTAGAATAAATTTTGAATTCACATTAACAGCATTTCTGTGCTGTGTAATACCTGATGCTTCTTGGTCTTACTCGGCTCAGTTAGACTGGAAATTCATTAACTTCCTTTTGAAGGATTTTCAAGTTAAATTGTAGAGTAAAGTCAAAGACAAAACTAATCCATAGGCTAGTATTGCTAATACAAGTTTCTACCGTTAAGACCTTTAAACCAGAGATTTGTATATATAAGCTTTTCATGAGCATCGGGTCTTCTGAATGCATGTCTGAGCCCCAGCTCTGCACCTCTCGAGACCACAGAGAAAACCTGAAGACTTATCACAGCAGCAAACCCTTGTGGCCTGAGACATACTGCAAGAAGTACAAGTGAAGCAGCTCGGCAGAAATGTTTATCAGTTTGAAAATAGAATGAAATCAAATTCTTTCTGCCTAGTGATGTGCATAGTCCTTTCCCAGCAGGGCAGTCCTAGGGGGACCTGTGGGATCATACACGTAATCAAGAGCTTGCAGGACCAAGTCCAAATCCACTTCACTTTGGAGATAAAGCCCTACATCATTTAGACACTTTTATCAAAATATATTCCGCCTATTTATGTGTTTATAAAATGCAGGACGTGCTTTTATAACTTACGCTTAACAATCAAGTAGCTGATGC
>VZTM01010381.1:100252-115853 GCA_013400555.1 Jacana jacana | reverse complement strand
AAATAGCTGGAGCATTCGTTATTTCCCCCCCCCCCCCCCTGCATTTTGAAATATTATTTTGCTCTTAATTTTCAGCCTCCTCCGCCTCCTCCTTTCTCTCTCTTGCTTTTTTATTTTTGCTGGTGACCACAACTGTAGTTTCAGTAAATAAAGCTAGTGCTTGATAATGTGGAACGGCCAGGAGCTTAACTCTGCCCTTGGAGATCGCTTACATCAAACCAGCGATCAAAAAGTGGTGCAGATAAAATTTGTCATCAGGGATTTCCTACAAAAGAATTACAGTGGAGAAATAGCCTGATCGATACTATGGATTTTCACTGCAGGGGCTGATAGTCCAATTGCTGTGAAACACTCACACAGATAAAAGGGCAGGGCTGCCACTTTGTTAGAGACTGCTGACTCAGCACAAAGCCTGGCAGGTATTTATAGGCCAAAGTGATACAGAATTATCACCTTGCAGTGCCCGGCTCTTGTTAGTTCTAAGATTGCCTCCCTTTATGGGATTGCTAAATGCAGGTGAATGGAAAAAATGATGGCTAACAGCTGTCAAAATGCAACAGAATGAAGTACTTAAATCTTTTTTTATCCATTAAAAGGGTAACAACCAAACATATATCATAGTGCAGACGTTGTAATGATATTTGGGGCCAGTAAACTAGGGGTTATAAACAATGTACATCTGATCAAAACGGTAAGGAAAATACAAAAGGGAAAAAAAGCAATAATAAAAATTCTTCTTGTTACTTTACAATATGTGGCGTGGCATTTACTTTGCTGCTTTTTGCAGGGATATCCAGGCCCCTCATCAAGTCTGCTAAGTCCAGCCTCCTGGCTCCATCAATACTGTGATAATTTTAGACCCCATATACTGCAGGGAAAACTACTTTGAGGAGTCATCGAGATGGCTCCAGGAACTCTTCTTCATTGTTCTAAGCCAGTATTTTACACCCTCACCGAGATAAAATACTGATAGATACCTAATATTAAGCAACAGCATTTAGGACTCATTGACTTCAAGGACCGTTTCACTCACAAGACACTTATAGGACCAGACCATGATGAAGTCAAAAGAAATACACTCATCTTTTTGTCCAACAGGTAGCATAAAGCATCTCTGTCCTGGTGTACAGTCCGTGATTGACTGTTCTCAGCTGTGAGTTATTTCATTGCTTGTACTAGCCTGAATACTTTTCTTACTGGTGATAACGAAGGGGGTAGATGCTACCTTTCCTTTTATCACTCTGTATAGTACAACATTTATTTATTTTTGGAGATCTTGTACAATGAGAGATTGATTTTGACTGTATAAGGATAACATTTGGAAGGTCATACAAAAAGCTGTAGAGCCCAGTAATATAAAAAGAGACAGGATGTTTGATTATAACGATCTGCACAGACTCTGGCTTAACCATAGCCTCCTAGGTGTTTTTCATACAGGAACTTGTGACGGACTCCATAAGGAGGTTTTTGCAGCTCAAAACCAGTTTGAGAACTAGTTCAAGTATATTTTTACATATACTTTCTTAGCAGGGACAGTGATGAGTTGAGCTTTAGTACCTACGATATTAGGGATATATATAGGATATAGATACAGGTACCATGATACCTATGTACAGTATTAAAATACTGTAACAGCACTTAGAAGCATACACAAGGAGTCTGTTTTGCTAGATAATGAATAACCTCCCAGTCCATCTTCCAGAAAACTTAATGTCAAGTTAAATAATTTTTTTTTAACATTGTCTTGCAAAATCACGACATCCACAGCATATCACCTACTGTTGTACCACCACACTCATCACTTTGAGAATATTTCTTCTACTTGTAAATACATGACATGTCCTGGTATGTGAGCAAACCAAAGTTTACCCTTTTAGCACTCAGAATATGGATGGTTTTAAATGTATGTAGGGAAATGAACACCAATTTCCAAAGGAGGGAGGGTGAAAAGAAGGCAGCATTTGATTTTTATAACTTAGGCTCATCTTCAGTTATACAAAGTTTCATGTATGACCAGGTTGTAAGAACCAAACTGCATTTGTTATTTATGGAAGATGAAAATAGAGCTTTACTATTCCTAAAACATAGCTGGAGTGGCATCTGATCTACCACAAGCCCAGGGGAGTGACATGGAGCAAAATGAACCAAGGTGGCCGGGCACCTGCACCCAGATTCATCTCACCTGAAAGGTGCCCAGGCTAAGTTAATCATCTAGACCTCAATGGAAATAGATTGGAGCATGAAAGTAGGAGGAAGCCCTGGACTGACCTTATGATGGCAACGAGGAAGTATAGATCTGTATCTCTTCTCATCCTCTGCCTTGAGAGTGTACCTAAAAGGCTCTTTTAGGTGAGATGAGTCCTCTCTGTTGCTTAGAAGAGATTAATCGATCCATCATGAATAATGCTTTGAAGATCTCATTTTTGTTGGCTTTTTTTCCTCCCCATTAATATTGGTTTTAAAACCATCTCAGGTGTTTTGGAGAAACATAAATAGGAGGATTATAAAGCTGAAATTTTTAAAATGTCTTGAGAAGGTCATGGCCAGGAGTAGCTGAAGATCAGAGGAGTTTATGTACCTAATGCTTTAGACTTCATTTAATAACAGAGCTTTAAACTAAAGGAAGGAAGAAATATTGCACAAAGACCAAGAACTGTATTATTCAAAACAGCATAAAGAATCTGGACTCAGGTAGTATTGGAAGAGTCTTTCAGTGAGTTTAAGCATAGTAGTTAACTGCAGAAGCTTTGGAGTGAAAATGCACAAAGTTTAAATTAAAATACTAAAATATAACACAAAGTATTAATTTAAGCAACGATAATTTGATTGCCTGTATGAAATCCTGCGGGTTTCTAAACCAACATCTCTCTTAACCAGGAGAGAAGCCACACCTTTCTCCACGCTCCATAGGGAAATTACCGCAGCACTCATCTGAACTGCCTGGTGCTGGTAGAATCATAGCTGCTCTCATCGCAGCGTTGTTGGATGGAAGTTTACTGTCACTAGCAATAAGCAGTAGATAAAAGGAGGGAGGGGGAGGATAAGAAAACAAAAGGGAAAAATAGAAGCTAAAAAATTCACGAGAGGTGAAAAAAAGGGGGAAAAAAAAGAAGATATACATAAACTAGTTGTTTTTGTCTTTCTAGTTGCTATGATGTGCACAAAGGAAATAGACTGAATAAAATCACATCTCAGGAACACCAACATAAATTCCCCCTTGCTTTGACAAGTACGTAATTTTGTGCAGTGATGCTCTTCACGTCTGGAGAGTTATGAGGCAATTTCATTCCCATCTGACAAATTTACAAAGAAACATTAGAGAGAAGGGATTAGAAAAGCGAGAAATCTTTATAGACTTTTTCCTCAGGCTGTATTTTCCTTCCATCTTTTGGCTCTTCCTTGAGGAATATGTATGAGTGACTCATTCTGTATGAACGCCATAACCGAAACACTTAGCAGATAAGCATAACATGAAATGTGCTTTAAATCAACTAATTGTATTTACATTATCTGGGAGGGCTGATCCTGATTGGCTAAAGTTTGTAAAAATTTGCTATTGTGCATTTTCAAGATAACAATTTAAAACTGGGGGAATAAAAAAAAGCTAAAATATTAGCTATAGAACTTCGCAGAAAAGTGTCAGAAAAATTATTTGCACTTGCAAAGCACTTCTCAAGTTTAGAGCCCTGATTGACCTTTTTGCCCTCATTATGGTCTCGTGAGGCCCAATAATATTTTTTCTCTTTACACTTTGGGAAACTGAGGTAGATTAGATGAGCTCCCATGTGCACGGAGAAAATAAATGTCACCGAAACACAGGACAGGGCTGAGCTGACTCTTCTGCATCGCAAACAGCCTTTCCAGCATCGAGCTCCGAAACTCGGGAGAACGTCTGCTCCATACAGGGATGGGGTACTTGCCAGCACACATTAATATACTTCATACTACTGAAAAAACAAACGGAAGGATGAGACAAGGAGAGAGCAAGGTGGTGTTAACGCCTTGCCAACATCTGTGAAAGGCCAGGGAATTCCTTGGTTTTGTGGCTGCACCATTACGNCCCCCAAACCCTGTCTGCTGACAATGGACAATTCTGGCACAGATTATTCTAGAAATAAACGATAAAAAGAAACATTGTAAAGGGTTTGGTTTCTCCTGCAAGACTTAAAAAATAGACAGACATGGCTTGTTTCAGTTATACTGCTGGACATGTTTAAACGGAGCTGATCTGTGGCTACCACAGTACTTTACGTTCTGTGAGTAATCACTATCGTCACTATCATTTATCTTTATTTATTTTCCTTCATTTTTTAGTATCAGAATGTTGGCACCAATTGTTCATTATTTGTGTAACATCGAGGAACTTCCACCACAAATAACCTGGGCCCTGCTAGTCCAGAGCCTATTGTTTCTGCACAGTTTCACATGGGTCCCCGTTTAAGGTCACTTCAAGTGCTGGATGATGGTACTTCCCTTCTCCTTTTATTAATGAAAATTATATGACGGTGCTCGGAAGTTCCAAAACATATTCCTTTCTTGGCACAAAGATGAAATATAATAAAATGCAGATGCTTTCTGATACAGAGCACAGATGAAAATGTTTTATAACCACGACTTATGGAGAGAGGAAAGCACAGGGGACGCAGTTCCTAGGGCCCTGGTTGAAAGCCCCAAAGCAATCACTGCAATATCTATAATATGACAGAAGAAAGTCAGGGGAGGGGTATTTATTATCTTTTTCATGGGACCCAGGTGGACCTCCTGGCAGCCATGTTTATGACTCAGGATCCATCTTAAAATAGTGAACCATAATAAATGGAAACTCACATGTGTAACTGTGCTGGATTTTAACATGTTTCAAGTTTTATTGTCTCTGCATTTGCAATCATTTTTGCATGAAGCATACCATTTCTTAATAACTTTCAACTCTGGTGTTTCACCCTTTGTATTTACTTCATCTGACATGTCCCTTTCCCCTCCCTGTGTTTTGACAACTACATGAACTGGATAAAAAGTTCAGTTATGAGACTTTTGTTCCATTTAAAGAGTCAAAGAGAGACTTGAAAGCCATACCTCCTTTTCTAGTTAATGAATGAATGACAAAGGATGTATTTCCTATGCTTTCTTTAAGAAGAACGTTTAATAATTTACTTGTCTGGACAAGACATTCTCTTTGTGTTTCAGATAGATGTAGGAGCAGAAATGTTTGCTATTCCCAGCTCTCAATGCACATTTAGATATTCCTTTTTCTCTAAGCCAAAAAAACATTGGGCACACATACTTTAAACCTAGAGAAAAATTATCAAAAGGTTTTTTACAGCGGGACAGTTTTTTTGGTATTGACTAAACACATTGAAAATGGCCTCTAAAAAGAATAAAATAAAAAAAAAAAGCGGTGGGTCCAAGCCAAGAAGCTGGTAATCTCATCTGCCTGGAACCTTCCAGAAGTTCAAAGACATTTGGGTAAAGGATTTTTGCTCCAGTCTGCTGTTGCTAGTAGAGATGGAAACTGTAAGCTCAGCTCAAGATCTAAACTTTACATAATAAATTGTTTAGATCACAGCTTATGTCTGGTTGTGCAGCCTGTTCAGATGTGGTCCCAAGAGCACGGTTGCTTATCTGAATGTTTTCTGAATCTGTTTAAGAGACAAAAATCTTGTGAGAAAAGACATTATTGCTAACCTTTCTAATGTGCTGTGGCAAGGATGGCCACAAATACAGATAAATTACAAATATTTTGGCATTTTTGGCTTCAGACCAATCCAGAAATCATGAGTTTAGAAAAATGCAAAAATGTAGTCAACACAAATGACAAAGTCAGGTGAGTTTGAGGTCATTATTTATTCTAACCAAGTTGTTTCTTTTATCAGCAAGAAACAATTTAACTGACTCACTCCCCTGAGCAACTACAGGACTTTCTCCAAAAGCCTGAGCAAATTACCCAATTACAGCTGCTCTTCATCCGCAGTGGAACTGCAAGCATGAAGACACCGGCAAAAGGCGTTCAGCTTTTGGGGGAATTCAGCAATTCCTAAAGCTGGGCTTAAGAGAGCATAAAGCCACGCTTCCACCTTTCCCTTTGGCTGTGCTCACAGACACAGCATATGGTGCAACCCTACATGTTCACTGCTCTGAGCAGCGTCTGGTCCTGCTATTCTGCAGATCATAATTTAACACTTCACACTGGAGAGCTCTCCACTCAGTCTTACCAAATAACATGCTAAATGAGGAAAGTTCACACCGGAGTTTGCATGACAAATAATTTCCACGACTTCAAGGAATTCTTCTGAAAACATTTACATCTCCTTCTAAATATTTTAGGCAGAGTTATCAAAAAGCACATCCCTGTGGAGAACATCTTTGTAAGAGCTGCTGTGCTTCATGCGTTTGTACAACTCCTATGACCGCATGAGTTCAGTTGACTGATGGCTGGGTGCATGCAAGTTATCTTAAAGAGATAATTAAATACATAACTGACTTCTTCATGAGCGCAGATGTATGGCTAACCTGTTTGAAAACTTAATGTGTACCTAACTCTGCAAATGAGTAGACTGACGTGAAGAGGGAAAGTTTATTTAACAATCACTTTTGAAAAAATTTGTGAAAAAAATTCTTTAATTGTTTTTTTCTTTTCTGTATGCAAGAGGCACCTAAGCCCATTCAATTTCATAATAGAGGTAGTGGAAATAAAAAAAAATAATATTTGAATTATTTTGATCATGATAATCCCAATTGTTTTGAAAGTAAATGATATTTGAAAGTCTCTCCAGAATGTACTTACAAATTCATAGGAATGCCATTAAAATACAGCATTAATTAACATCCACTTTTATAAAGTGCTTCTAATATTGTGTAAACAAGCAAGAGTTGAAAGGCTTATTTTTAACTTGTATCTGCATATGCAGTGTGATCATAGTGACTTAGAAAAACACCCAAATAGCACTGGGAAATGAATTTTCACAGTTTGTTTCTGGTTGAAGACACACCAAAGTACCTGTCTTTAATTTGAGTAGCTGTGAACAAAAGGTACTTGCCAGCTTGCTTAGCATCGTATTCATATGCTCATGTCAGTTCAGCCATGGGTGGAATACTGATGTGTCAATATTTGTTACCAAAATGATAATAAGTAACTGACTTGAAATAACTTATAACAATCAGAAGCAACTGTGCAGCATCATATCAGGTTAAATCTGACCATGCCATATTTTATCTCTTCAAAAAATAAAGCCAGCCAATCGGATGGCATGCTAAATAGTCCACATTCAACACAGAATTGCTGCAGGAGGTGGATCTGAGGTGAGGATACTAGACTTCCAAAGTCTCCCTTAACATCACAGGGTGAGCCAGGGAGAGCTCCAGTGGGGCTGTCCAGGGACAGATAACCCAGAGGTGTACCCATCCAGCCTAGGTTTAAATTTAGCATGGAGAGCAACATTAAAACCCCCTCAAAACTCGGTTTTAGTAGTTGAGATCTTAAAGGTTATGACTTATCTTTCAACCATCCAGGCAACTGCCGAGATCACCTCGATTTGACTTGTAACATCTTGCTTTCAGTACCTGAATTAACCCAAAATCTTACAAAATAAATGTTACGTGTTTTAGTATCAAATTAATTTGGCAATGGAGGCAAAGTCTGTTGAATGACCTAGAATAAAACAAAGAAACTCAGATGATTTAGAGAAACTCCTTCCCCTCTCCTGCATCTTGTTATCTACATAATTTTTGAATTTGGCCATCTCTCTTGTATTCCAGATGCCTACCATAGAGTTCCATTCCCTGTGCAGAGCTTGGCCTATTAGACATAATCATTTTGTATACAGCACCAGGTTAACATTACTGAAAGGGAAACAAAATTTACCCTATAACCGTTATAAATGACTCACAAGATATTCTGCATTTCATTACTATGCTGGAGAACAAGCAGTAGTGGGGAGCTATCATCCCCGCTGGAACGTGTCCAGGGAATGTCACAGAAACCTATTTGCCAAGATCCCTACAACACTGAATGTTGTTTTTTTGGGTTCAGCTGAGTTCATGCAGGGGCTCTGAATATGTAAGTCTCTAATGCTCTACAAATAAAATGAGGGTTTTCCTAAAATTCCCTCCCTGCCCAGATGTCACTGTTACATCCTGAGCTATACTGATACAGAAGGGAGTACTGAAGGATCAAGATCCACAGGCATCCTGACAGATCTTTAATCCAGAAGACCCACAAAGCGTCTGCTCTACACCTGCTATAAACTCTGGGCTGCAAAATACATATCAATAACAAGCGTCAATAAATGACAGAGAGAAGCAAACTGTTAGGTACCACAAGGACAAAGCAGTAGAGTTCAGGGGAGTCCACAATTCTTGAATCCTATAATAACAGCAGGGGACTTATTACGGGAAATCTTTACCCTTAAGACATATATTGTTTTAAAATTAAAAGCCTTTTTTCCCCTGCTCCTCTTCTTTAAAGAAAGAAATCCTTGAACTGGTCACTTTTATCAGTTTTAACAGTTTTAACAGTTATTCATGCCCACATGCACTTACGGTGGTAGCAGCAATAACATGGTGGTTGTGGTACTCCAAAGATATGAGATATATACACTTTGCAAGTGGAGGTAATACCTTTTATTAGATCAACTGATTAGACTATAAAAAGACAGGCAAACTTTGAGAAAGACAAGCCCTTGCTTAGACTTGAAATGTAATAGACATTTTGAATACACTATTATAAAATCTTGATACAATGCTTTAAAGCACTGCCCGTTCATAAGATCACTCAAGGACTCCTTCAGAAGCTGCAAGTCTTCAAAAGTGATCCAGGAAATGCTGAAGTACTCTGTATTTTTCAAAGGCAAAAAAATTAATAAATCTTACTGTTGTACAAGAACAATAGGAAATGATCTTGCTGCTTTTTTGGGCTGAACACCTTCCAAGTTACATGTTTGGATGATTACCCTTCTCCATTTTTAAGGGTAATGTTTACTGAGCGTTTACAAAGAAATAGCAGTCTGCTGAGAGCTAGGTTTGCTTTTGTGAAACATTCAAATAACCAGTATCAAGAACTGTTCAAATAATTAATGTCAGGAAGGGTGGCTCACAAGTATATTAGAAGTTCAACGTTCACAATGCTCCTAAGCAATGTCTGTGATGCAGCCCAGGAATTTAAAGGAGGCAGGAAGAACGCTTAGCATTTCCCTGATTTTGAGCAACCCCAGTCCCTCCAGTAATAAAATGACTCTCACTGCTGTGTGGTTATTCTTGACCCTACGGATTGTGCTGTGCAGCAGGGCATTGGTGCAGGTCTCCCCCAAGCAGACTCCTAATGCTGAGAGAAGGGTGGAAGAGAAGCCGTTTGGCAGCACCACGTCATGGAAGAATATCTATGTGCAGATAGGAACTCCCACTTGCTAGTTTAAATCAGCTTTCAGTAGCTTTTGTATTGCCAAAATAGCACAAAATATATTTACTTCAAGCTCATGTCCTAAAAATTTGTATGCCAGCTAGGAATGCCAAATGAACTGAAACCTTGAACCTGATGAGGATAGTACAATCAACAGACAAAATGTTCTGACCTTAAGTTTTACATTCTTCTCTATCTCTCTAATTTTTCTCCACCACATTTTTTTATTTCTAAACCAGGTTAGAGTATGTGGCTGCCAGTTCAGACCTGTAGGCTTTTCACCAGTGGTCTGGACAAGTCACTTAGTCTTCTCAGCCCTGAGCTCCTCCCTCTTAGCAGTAAGCACACTAATGCTTGGCCCTCAGAGGAGCCACAAAGTTAGTTCACAGATAAAGAGACCCAAAAATGGCAAATATAAAGGAAATGCAAAGTGATGCCGCATTTCTCATTTAAAATGAGCGGGTGGCAAATGGCTCATCAGATTGTACAATTTGGGTTGCTCTTACTTGCTTGCTAATTAACCAGTCTGACATTATGTTTCCTCCCTCTTGCATCCACCCTGCCTCTGAACTAATCAGGGTTCAATGACAGCATCACTTATCCCAGGACACATTCCAATAATTAAGGTTTGGAGGACATCTTGCAAACTCCATCATAAACCAATACGATTTTCTCTCCCTCTACTGCTGCGTATCTGACATGTGACAAGACAAAGCCCTGCTCTCATATACATAACAGCAGGATGCTTTCCCACCTTTTAATGGCTGACTGAATTTCTTCCCTAGCAACTCTGACAGTATGAAAGTGCACTGTAAAAATGACTGTGTCTTGAAAAGTGAAACCTCACAGTCTGTGGACTTGGGAATGAGAAAAAAAAACCACAAAACCCCATATTGTTATAAGCAGCATCTATTGCTAAATAGTCTTACACAGAGATTTTTAGTGTGGGCATGCACGATCCCACAAGCAATGTTTTACTGCCTGCACTCTTCCTCACGGCTATATCTCTTCATTTGATTTCCACGACTGAAAGCACATTTTGGCTCTATGTAGGAAAGCACAGGTAGGGGCACCTCGTACTTGTTTAGGGAGGGGGACAAGCCAGTAAGGACCCCTGTTATCTGACTGCTTTTTAAACCTCCATGTGCAGAAGCACCAACAAATTGAATCTGGGCTTTCTGTTGCATGCTCAGAGTGTTTTCATTAGCACTGACACAACTAGACTGGATTTGCCTGCTAGTACCTGGATACCTCTCCAGTTTTCTTAGCTCTGAGCTTAACTCAGACTCACAAACCAACTGGGTCAAACTGCCTCAGGTCTGTAGAAACCAAACTTGAGCATGATCTGATCATTCCTCCCTCAGATGCTTTTCCCCCTTTAGTTTACCTCCTGAAAAAAGCTATCTCGTGAGCCAGTGAACGGTTGGAGGCATCAGTCCCTAAACTGAAAAGATAAACTTCACAAAAACAAAGTTTAATCCCATGAGTTTTGAATGAAATTACAAGGAGATGGAAATGCCTATTCTATAGGAAACTTCAGAAAGGTAAATTATTTTACAAAATAGATTTAAATTTGCAATTTTAGCTAATGGTTGTTAGCTTTTCTGAGAGTACTAATTTGAATGTGGCTACAAATACCTTTCTCTATGAAGCTTAAATGTCCTGGTGATCAGTTCAGCTGCAAGACACATGAAGAGAGCATTTATTTTCTCGTGATGTTTGATTCTGAAGCGCTATTTTCATCAGTATCAGAAACAACTGGTTGCTTGCCATAGACAGGATCAAATATATCAACTTCTGAGAATGAAATATAGGTATATCACTAGGATTATGTTTTCAAGAACGGACCCTGTTCAAGCTGCTGAGGCACAAAATGAAGAGAACTAAATTAGCAGATTATTAATTTTGTAATCTACCAGGAATTCATGATGTATCCACAGTGGCCGAGAACTATATTTTCAATTGGACTGCAGAAACATGCAGTCACAATCTTTTTTTTAACTCATCTGCTTCTTTTCACAGTATCTAGTATTACAACATGTGGCTTAATAAAATGAAATATTAATTTATTTTCTGCCAGGTAGGTATGAATTACAGTACGATCCCATCTTTTATGGCTACCTTCCTCACAACTGTGTAGTGGTGAACATGAGTGAAAATGACCTTGCATTAAAATACATTGAAATGCCTGTGGAATTGGGAGAACTTTGCGACATTACAATGAGCCATGTTTTAGTTCGTGGGCTGCCACTGCTTCTGCCATCGTACTCCACAATCATACTGCAGAAACCAGGAAAAAGAATATTTCCTATAGACAGAAATTCATGGTGATGTACAGTTCTTCAGCTAGTATGAATCAACACACTCTAATTGACTTACGCAATATTTCACCACTTCACATATTATTAGACCTACATAGCCTCCACCAGATAAAATAAAATAAATTTTACAAGGCAAGATACAAGAGATAATAAAAGACGATGTTATGGCCCTAAGATGTCCTAATGTAACTCAGCGTGGTAGGCAGAAAATGGGAATAGGAAATGGGGTTAGAGGAGCCTGAACAGACTTGCCCAAGGACACAGAGACAAGAGGAATGTAACTGAGGTCTGGGGCAGATCCAGTACTGCTGCTGCCCACAGCACAGGGCTACTGCCCCCACTCTGAAGTCAGCATTATTTCTTCTCCACCATCTTTTGCATCATCAGGTATCTGCATTTTTCTGGTCCAAAAAATGTGCAACAAAACCTCTGTTTCATATATAACTTTCAAGGTCGCTTGCATAAAATGTACAAAAAGCACATTTTTGTTGATGGAATGGCCTTTTGCTAATGAGGTAATTAGTGATATTACAGCAGGAAAAAAGGGGGGGGATTTCTTTCTCCTTTTCTCCCTTTTTGCAAACCCAGTGAAGTGGCAAATTTTGTCGCATTTGCTGTATGTGCACAATATTTCAACCAGCTCTACAAAGTAATGTGTTTTTTGAGTAGCTACTGTATTTGCTGAAACTAAGTTATAATAATTTGATGACTAGGAACAAGATTAATTCAATGAACTACTATTCTCACGACAATTGCAAAATATGGTATGGGACAGAGTTGTCCCATGAATAGAAATGTTTAGGGAATCTTACTGCTTCATCAATGAGAAGCCTGAGATGGAAAAAATATCCAGCAAGGATATTAGGGGGTCATATCTCCTGAGGTGCAGAAAGGTAATCAGTTAATTTCTCTGTAAGAAAATCAGGAGCTGCAATGAAAACTATCATCAGAGGAAGCATGAATATATATAAAATAGAAGAATAAAAAACAGTGAAAGATATAATTACATTAAATTATAGCAACTGCCATGTAAAAGTACCAATGAAAGTAACAAAAAGAATTGTCATTTCCTTTAGAAATGATGTTTGATAATATTGCAGAGTCTTCACATCTCCTCACACGTGGAGATGTGCCAGTTATCCAACATCTAAGGGGAAAACAAAGAGCTCCATTCCAGCCTTAGCTACAGTACAATTGGGAGCAGCACTTGGCTTGTCAGTTAGGATGTGACAATCAAAGCTAGAGCTCCTGATTGAGCAATCTTTGGAGAAGGGGATATATTTTTTTTTTTTAAAAAGCTGTAACATCTAGTGTAAAGTGACATTGACCTATCTCTTCTTCAGTCACAAGATAAAGAATAATCACCAATAACACTAGACAGGATTTTTATGAAATTGTTGACAGATTAACATTCTCATAGTGTAAGTATGAGACCAAATGTAGAGCAAGTAAGTGACATGCACATATGTTATGTAAAGGTCTAATAGTCACTGAAGATAACAAAGTATTTTTCAACTCTGCATTGTAGAACTGGGATTTGTAGATCTATAAATAGTTTGCTGAAGTTACTGAAGAAGAGAATTGTAGCACAAAAAAATAACAAAATAAAAATTATCAGAAGTAGACTTGGTAAGATTTTTTTTGTTCTGAAACTGCAAACCCAAGTCTTTTGCCCCTACCGCTTTTTTTTTTTTTTTTTTTTTAATTAAAAAATAAAGCTATTTTACCAAATCAAATGTTAGTTAAGTGTTTTCATACATCCTGGGATGTCGGGTACCACGGTTCAAGATTCTCCGCATTATAGTTTTACAAAGACATTATGTATGAGATCATTCAGTCACTTCTTCTGGAGCAATTTTGTGCAAATGGAAGAACTTAACTCGTGTATCGTATGTTTCACAGGGCTACACAGCATCCCCCCAGCTCCATGGTTAGAGATACCCACCCACCCTAGCATAGCTGATGGATGGGTAATCACAGGATTCGTCCTGCGAGGAAGTGTATGTCTGCTGTTAATAAGCTTTCAAATGTTCTGAAGTTAGCCTCTAGCTTACTTTGACCAAATGATACTGGACATGAAAAAAAATCTCCAGCTTTCCTCAACAAACCTTGAAAGCATTGTATTCTTAGTAAAATGATGGTTTAGAGAAAGTAACATTCCCAGTCAGAAAGTGTTCCAGTGTAAAATTCTCAACCAAGAAGAGAACCAACCCCTTCTATATTTTCTAACATCTTTCTCACTATTGCATATTGTTTTACCTATATATACCTTATTTGTGGCATCCCTGCAGAAGTTTTAACCAGTGAAGTCCTAGCACAAGAGTACTGTCTGAATAAAAAGTATGCCTTGGAAGCTGATGCGTGATATTCCTAAGCTTAATGTCAACACTTGTGAAGTAAGCATAAAGTGGGTATAAAAATGTTGTCTTGTAATGTTAAACCCTCATGGCAGGGGTGCATCGTCAACAGAAAGTGCAAAGGTGCAAAGCAACAAAAGATCAGGACTACAGAAGGTGAAGTTCTCTCAACAAATGACTTAAATGAAACAAATTGAAAGCTTGCAGAAGTCTGAATTGTTAAACTAATAAAGCTGCTAAGCTGGCTTTCCTTAACCTTATGAATTGGTCGTCCCATTTCTTTTAATGGCATACAGTGAACCTTGGTTGTCCATCAATGGGCATGTTATAAATCAGGTACCAGGCCAAAGAAAAGGCTCCTACAATAGATCTTGTGTCTTACTTTTAGGCCTTGCGTGAAGATGCATGGAAACAACAAGGATTCTTTTGTATCAAACAAAGAAAATCATACGGAGATCCAAATGTTAAAATGGAGTAAACATCTGCTCAGGATAGATATGTGCTAAAATGGGAACAGCAAGATCACATGTGCGAGATACTATGTGGTTGCTCAGACTGTTTTGCAGTTGGTTATATTTAACTGAGAAATTAGAAGTACTGTATATTAAGCATTTTACAACATGAGGTCAAATTAGAGCTAGGATAAATTAATAGAAGTCAGTTGAAGTCAGAGGAATCATGCCCATTAATTCATGGCATACTGCAGTGACAATACAGTAACAACAGGATGAAGAGATGCCCATTCTTGTTCTGCTATGGAAATAACGGACCCTCTAATTTACTGATTTAAAACCAGCTTATTCCATTTTAGAGAAGAATGCACTGGGTTGCACCTATCCACCAAATTTGAGAATATCTATTATTAATTTACTTTTTATGTATTTTTATTGTAATGGCTGATAGCAAAACTTAGGAAGAGTATATGGTCCCAACACAGGCAGCTGTGAAAAGATCTCCTAGAATTCAGACAAACTGCATTGTTAATAGACTACTCTTAGTGACGAGAGAAAACATAGTGTCAATCATGCACACTGACAGGGTGCAATTAACCCAGCATCAAATTGTAGAGAGATGGATGGGACCAGATGGTCCTGTTATCCTAACAAAGGATTATACAGCAAGTGTCCTTTGGAAGAAAGAGCGTTTTTTAACACAGACCTTTGGAAAAAAAAAAAAAAAAAGATGATATGAACTAAAGAGACATTACAGAAAATGGAAAGTAGCAAATGATGTTTTAGATATGAATTCAAATAGTTAATTATGTGCTTTAAATACAAATATATGTTATTTTTTTATTACAATGATGTCCTCTGAAATTTACCCAAAATGGTCTCTCAAGAGGTGAACGTCAAACAGAATCACTGGAAACAAAGTCAGCAAGGAATGCGTGAAAATCATCATTCTTGCCATTCCTGAAAAAAAGGATTTTATTTATTAACCTAAAACTGGCCAAATGCTGCGCCCCTATTCTGCTGCACTTCTGGGAAATTCATACTTTGAAATCTAATTAGAGAGCAGCAACTGTACAGCAC
>VZTM01010381.1:77693-96751 GCA_013400555.1 Jacana jacana | reverse complement strand
CCCAATTGTTAATGGATCAAGTGATTTAGTGTTTATGTCCTTGGAACTTCTACTTTCTGTTCAACAAGGAAAGTCCTAATTATTGGACCTGATGATTAGAATCAGGAGCACTTGCTTTTAGAATCATAGAATCATAGAATAGTAAGAGTTGGAAGGGACCTTAAAGATCATTGAGTTCCAACCCCCTGCTCTGGGTTGCTCAAAGCCCCATCCAGCCTGACCTTGAACACTTCCAGGGATGGGGTATTCACAACTTCTCTGGACAGCCAGTTCCAGTGTCTCACCACCCTCATACTAAAGAATTTCTTCCTAATATCTGATCTAAATTTCCCCTTTATCAGTTTAAAAACATTACCTTTCGTCCTATCACTACACTCCCTGACAAGAAGTCCCTCCCCATCTCTCCTGCAAGGCTCCTTCAGGTACTGGAAGGCTGCTATAAGGTCTCCCAGGAGCCTTCTCTTCTCCAGGCTGAACAATCTCAACTCTGTCACCTTTTGTTCTAGTGCTGGGACCCTGGGGAGGAGCAGCACAAGGAACTGCTGTGGGTTGCAGACCCTCCTGCAAAGTGAAGAATGTGGATTCAAATCATATCAAGGACAGAATAAAGGAGCTCCAGTCTCATCTCCTGTGGGACGTAGTGAAGATAACCATGAGATTCAGTGATTCCTATTAAAGGTTTAGTGCACTCACAGCCCAGAAGTAGAAGGACAAAACCCAGTAGATTTTCTTACAGTGATATCTCAGTATAAGTGAGGTGTGAATTAAAGCACAGGGGGGCGAATGTAAGGCTGACGTCAGAGTTCTCTCCCAGTTCAGCAAGTCCCCCTCTCCATTCCCCACTGGCTCCCAAATCCAGGATTTCACACTGCAAATAGAGGCACAGCATTTGATCCTTTGTGGGAGAACTTTCCCAACAAAACAGCACCACCCTCTGTGAATCTCCCAAACTGGGATACAAACTGCTCCAGTCTCTGAGAAGCAACAGTTCTGCTTCAGAACTCTATTCAGGCAGCCACAGTGACAATGTTATCATCATTATTTAAAAAATCACAGCCTGGCAAAGTTAATTCAGGTTGATGAAGAAATCTGCAGCCACTTTCTTTTGACTATTACTTTTTATAAATCTTTTGCTCTGTGCCATGGGGAGAAGCATGCTCTGGCTTGGACTATGGTTGTCCTTAGCAGATCTAAGCTTTTAGAGCTGTTTTGTTCTGTCCTGGCAGAATCTGTCTTGGGGGATCCCACAGTCTCCTCGCAAAATTTGATATCTCCTCCACTCCATTATTTATAAAATACTTGAGATGAACACCCTTTGTCACTCCCTTCTTTTTGGGCTGTTAAAGAACTTCGGAGCATCTGCAGTTTGAGAGATAACGGGGCTGATCACACAAGTTCATTAGTGTCTAATCCACAGTTTTCAATGGCTGTGTGCCACAGAATTTCTGCTTGAGCGACCTTGACAGGCAGCGGTGTAGTCATATGGAGTTTTTAATAAGTGTCAGAAAAGCTGAAGTACTAAAAGGTATCCCTAATGTTACTTTTTGGCATTGTTATACGTTAGAGATTAAAGAATGAAATTGAAATGTCTGTTTCCAGAAAAAAAAGAAATATCACCTGGGTTGAGTGTGAGGGAATGAATGGCTCAAGAAACCTGCAGTAGGATTAGGTTAAATCCCTTCCAACTCACTTGCTCGAATCCAGCAGGGGTCAATTGGAAATTATCACTATTTGACATCCACAAAGGCATATGTTTTGAAACAGGCTTTTTAGCTGCCTTTTGGGATGAGTTACCAATGAAATTAGCTGTTGGCTTGACCACATTAGTATTTGCTGTGTCGGGTGGTGTCACTGAGCCCTGTATGATACGACGTGGAAAACTGAAGAGAGACTGCTGCTCTCAGGTTAAAGCCCAAAGGAAGGGGCTCGGGGCAGCATGGGTCATGGAGAGAGTCAGGGGCAACTGATAACCTGATCTTTCATACCTACAACAGGGAAGAAAAAGTGCTGATCCTTGTGACTGAAAAGAGCTCATTGGACACTGAGAAGAAATCTGTGTGCTGCTGCCCTGCCAGTGGGCATTCTGTGCATCAGGTAGCAAAGGTTCAGGCTCAGGATGCAGCTAATATTCCCCAATTTAAGTTTGTAGGAACTCTTTAGTGGCTACACTCAGAAAAATTAGTGTGGAATAAATTGTGCTTTGATTAACTTTTTGCNTCCTGCCGTGGTCAGGGACACCTCCCACTAGAGCAGGTTGCTCAAAGCCCCATCCAACCTGGCCTTGAACACTTCCAGGGATGGGGTATTCACAACTTCTCTGGACAGCCAGTTCCAGTGTCTCACCACCCTCATACTAAAGAATTTCTTCCTAATATCTGATCTAAATTTCCCCTTTATCAGTTTAAAAACATTACCTTTCGTCCTATCACTACATTCCCTGACAAGAAGTCCCTCCCCATCTCTCCTGCAAGGCTCCTTCAGGTACTGGAAGGCTGCTATAAGGTCTCCCAGGAGCCTTCTCTTCTCCAGGCTGAACAATCTCAACTCTGTCACCTTTTGTTCTAGTGCTGGGACCCTGGGGAGGAGCAGCACAAGGAACTGCTGTGGGTTGCAGACCCTCCTGCAAAGTGAAGAATGTGGATTCAAATCATATCAAGGACAGAATAAAGGAGCTCCAGTCTCATCTCCTGTGGGACGTAGTGAAGATAACCATGAGATTCAGTGATTCCTATTAAAGGTTTAGTGCACTCCGTCACAGCCCAGAAGTAGAAGGACAAAACCCAGTAGATTTTCTTACAGTGATATCTCAGTATAAGTGAGGTGTGAATTAAAGCACAGGGGGGCGAATGTAAGGCTGACGTCAGAGTTCTCTCCCAGTTCAGCAAGTCCCCCTCTCCATTCCCCACTGGCTCCCAAATCCAGGATTTCACACTGCAAATAGAGGCACAGCATTTGATCCTTTGTGGGAGAACTTTCCCAACAAAACAGCACCACCCTCTGTGAATCTCCCAAACTGGGATACAAACTGCTCCAGTCTCTGAGAAGCAACAGTTCTGCTTCAGAACTCTATTCAGGCAGCCACAGTGACAATGTTATCATCATTATTTAAAAAATCACAGCCTGGCAAAGTTAATTCAGGTTGATGAAGAAATCTGCAGCCACTTTCTTTTGACTATTACTTTTTATAAATCTTTTGCTCTGTGCCATGGGGAGAAGCATGCTCTGGCTTGGACTATGGTTGTCCTTAGCAGATCTAAGCTTTTAGAGCTGTTTTGTTCTGTCCTGGCAGAATCTGTCTTGGGGGATCCCACAGTCTCCTCGCAAAATTTGATATCTCCTCCACTCCATTATTTATAAAATACTTGAGATGAACACCCTTTGTCACTCCCTTCTTTTTGGGCTGTTAAAGAACTTCGGAGCATCTGCAGTTTGAGAGATAACGGGGCTGATCACACAAGTTCATTAGTGTCTAATCCACAGTTTTCAATGGCTGTGTGCCACAGAATTTCTGCTTGAGCGACCTTGACAGGCAGCGGTGTAGTCATATGGAGTTTTTAATAAGTGTCAGAAAAGCTGAAGTACTAAAAGGTATCCCTAATGTTACTTTTTGGCATTGTTATACGTTAGAGATTAAAGAATGAAATTGAAATGTCTGTTTCCAGAAAAAAAAGAAATATCACCTGGGTTGAGTGTGAGGGAATGAATGGCTCAAGAAACCTGCAGTAGGATTAGGTTAAATCCCTTCCAACTCACTTGCTCGAATCCAGCAGGGGTCAATTGGAAATTATCACTATTTGACATCCACAAAGGCATATGTTTTGAAACAGGCTTTTTAGCTGCCTTTTGGGATGAGTTACCAATGAAATTAGCTGTTGGCTTGACCACATTAGTATTTGCTGTGTCGGGTGGTGTCACTGAGCCCTGTATGATACGACGTGGAAAACTGAAGAGAGACTGCTGCTCTCAGGTTAAAGCCCAAAGGAAGGGGCTCGGGGCAGCATGGGTCATGGAGAGAGTCAGGGGCAACTGATAACCTGATCTTTCATACCTACAACAGGGAAGAAAAAGTGCTGATCCTTGTGACTGAAAAGAGCTCATTGGACACTGAGAAGAAATCTGTGTGCTGCTGCCCTGCCAGTGGGCATTCTGTGCATCAGGTAGCAAAGGTTCAGGCTCAGGATGCAGCTAATATTCCCCAATTTAAGTTTGTAGGAACTCTTTAGTGGCTACACTCAGAAAAATTAGTGTGGAATAAATTGTGCTTTGATTAACTTTTTGCTACTCTAGTGTAACTTGTTTGATCCTCTTTACTAAAAGTACCATTACAAATGTGTAAGGAAAGCCTGAAATGTCACCCTATATGATATGTCATGTATGTATTTACAAATACATTCTTGAACTATTAATGGCAGTGCTAAGAAGGTTTTTAAAATGTATATTTTTAATTACTATCCTAGGTGAAAGTATTTAATTTTTTTTTTAATTAAACTATATCTATCTGACTGATTGTGATAGTTTTAAGGAATGAAGTTTCTGGTTTTTTGGATTTGGTGTTTTTTTTTTTTTTTTTACTATTACGCTTCACTGAATAATTTGTATTAAGCTAGGATTTAAATCAGCATTTTCTCAAATTGAAGAACAACTGATGCTAAAGTATATGGTAGATTATAATACTTGTAATTTGCATAAAAATAAAAAAAAATCAGTTTATTACTAGTGTTCTTTCTAGAAAGGATTTCTAAAACCAGTGGCTAGGAAATATCGTTGGTTTTCAGACCACACTTCATCTAATTATACAAAAAGCATATCCATAGAATTGCAAGGGTTCATGGAAGAGATAATCAAATCAAACCATTCAGAATGAGAGAGATGCTCAATGTGGAACTGCTGATACAGCAATTTAATTACAGCAGTTTAGCAGCAAGAAAGTAAAGTTCTTTAATAGATGCCACAGGTTTAACACTTTTGACTATAGAAAGGGCTGTGAAAATAAAAAAAAAACAAAAAACAAACCACCAAAAAACAACCACAAAAGCAGATCAATACTCAAGTCTTCAGGATTCACCTTATTATTTTTTCTGTACAGAGTTACATTAATATTTTCTTGGAAAAAAATATTTCCAAATGCCCAGCACAAAGCAAGTATCTATTTTGAGTTAGTTCAGATTAGTGGAACTAAAGGCAAACTAATAATTTTCTTTATGAATTTATTAAAAATCTCAAATGGATTTCTAGAGAAATTTGTGCAGTAACTTCTACATTTATTTATGTACAAATGGAAAAAGGGCTTTATTCTCAAAATTGGATCTTTATGACCAAAGCCATCATAAAGATTCTTATTGATTTAAAAGAGCTTTTGCTGATTCTCATGTTTGGAATTGAGCAGATTTTCTTCACCTTTGTAATTGTCTCCTTTTCTTGAAGTGTGTCAAAACAGTGCAACCAATCGTAGTGAAAATTAATCTAATACCTATTCTTTGAAGACTAGACATGTGCTGCAGCACATTTCGTAAGAGAATTTTTGTCAAAATTTGGACCCAAATCTTAAAGGCTGGCAAAGATGAACCACTGAGCTCTACCTAGCAGCTATTTGGGCATTATACTAATATCAATATTTAGCAGTTCAGCATTGCTTTTTGGTATGGAAAGCGTGACAAAGAACTGATTTCATTCCTGTATTCTTTTTATTTTAAAAATAAATATTTAATTATTAAACATCTTTGAAACAAAAATACTACTATTTCCCTTGTTAACTGTCAATTCTTTATGGACCAGAGCCTTCTGAGAAATCAGGTAGTATATATATATAAAAATTAAATACTAGCATTTACAGCTTTATATTATATTATCCTGAGCATCACTAAAACACACCTCAGTATAAAAACCTGTGTGCATGCAAGGACTATGGAAAGACGAAGGCCACACTGGTGTGATGCAATGGATGGCATTGCCTACGTCAGCGGGTTAGCTCTGCACAGGCTGGTGTGCGTTACTGAGGGCAGTACTGGTACCCTGGCTTTCCTAGAAATATGGTCTCTGGCCCAGAAAACTCCCTAATCTTTCTTCTATTCAAGGTGACTGGCACCTTGTCTTGGCAGAGATTATTCTCACCTTGGGCACGGGCTAAACAGGTTTGCAGTACAGAGCTTTTTGGGGTTTAATGGGGTTATTTCTGCCTCAGCTGGCTCTGTGCTTTGTTCTGCTGCTGGAGATGCTAGTGCCAGGATTCCTGGGATTTCTAACACATGCAGTGCTTCAAATGTGGGTGCTAAACTGGGAACAATTTAAAGAGATCTGATATTTGAGAAGACCAGTATTTAGCATTTTCTGAAAAACATATCCTCCTAATGGGTCTCTAGGTGATTGTTCCAAACTGGGAACATTCACAATTGCTGATCCCTTTGGAAATTTGAGTCCATGGGGACTTGGCGCAGGAAACATGGAGCAGAACAGGGATTTGCATTCAAATATCCTTTGCGTTTAGGCTACTGTTGGTAGTACTGGGACATCCCATATAATATTAGTGACTAAAGCAGAAACTGTAGGTGCACTAAGACAATTAGTATAAATAAACAAGGAATGTTATGGTGAAATGATTTTTTCCCAACTTGTATTGTACTTTTAAAAAAAAAAAACCAACAAAATTCCATTGAAACAGGTTAAGCCTTATCCTCTCCCAGCAGAGTCATACATTGTTATTGCTACTTTACATGATGAGCTAGCTGTGGCAATTCCCACATGAGGTTTTGGAATGTCTAGTTTGTTTCTTCCACTTATTTTTATTGGTCCTAAACTTAATGTTGTAGTTACACAGGCTTCTTACACTAATGGTGTATAAAAATCCCATGACCAAATACATGTGTCAGCAGTACTCATCAAGGCTTTTTTTCCTTCTGTTATTTTATATTAAGTTCTGTTAAATCCCAGATATATTAGTTGGTCTCAGCTTACAGCTGGTGTAACCTTACTTCAGCTCTGACTTGTATACTTGTACACACTTGTGCGATATTCTATTCAGAAGTTTTGATGACACAAGTGGTTTTTCACCAAATCCTAATTTCACAAACATTGAAGATGGTACCGCCTGTGTTTATACAAGATCAAAATTTGGCTCTCCAACATCTGATCTGTACAGCTGCAAAGAACAGCCAGAAAACAGAGAAACATAAACTCCGCAGATTGGGGTTAAAGTGGGTTCCGCATTGAGCGTTGTCAATAGGTTCCTTGTTGCTACGGAAACTATTTCCTTGGTAGCTGCATGTTTGCCACATTTTACTAAATTGGTGTCAATCTCAAGCAAAGAACAATGTGTTGTGGCATCACAAGAAATAAAAACACAAATAGGCTTAAAGTTTATTAAATACTAATTAAAAAAAACCAAACAAACTGCAAACACTATGGGATAACTCACTGAAAAGTTCTGATTGTGCAAGAGTCAATAGCTGGCCATGCAGGTAAAAGTATTTGTACAGTAAAATCTTTCATCCTCTAAAAAAATCTTTCATCTTCTAAATATCTGAAGGGCATCCTTTCACAAGAATGCACTTTTTAGCTGTTGAAAATCTCAGGTGAGGAGCTCATATGGCAGTCGTTCTTTTGCACAGGAATGGGTAGGCATTATTTTTTATTCCTATTGATGTAAATATTAAATTATTTTTTTTTACCATCTCATATTAAATTCTATGGTAATTTACAACTCTAAAGTGGATAAAGCAGATTCTAAGCACAAATGTAGAAAAGGAGAAGTATAAAAATACTGCATGGTTTTTGTGCACAGTTGTGAACAGTTTTTAAAGAAATGATCAAGTATACTCATTTTTGTATCCTATTGTATCTCCCCTCTTTTTTTTGTCTTTTAAGTGGAAGGTTCTAAATATGCCAGTTTAAAGGCCACAGTATTTAATATATACTCTTAACTCTGGTATATAATTCCATAATAGACTATGAGCCAATCAAACCAAGTCTATATGATTATGAAATAAACTCAATGAATGTGGCTGAATAATAAGATCAATTCTATGAGAGGAACTGTGCTGAGGAATACCAACATCACTTATATAGCTACTCACAACCTTGTTCCAGATCTATAAAACCAGAAAACAAAAAACCTCAGACTGTTTTAATATTTGTGCTTTTTCCCAAATGACCCACTGAGTCATTATTTTGTTCCACTCATGCTGTTTTGTTCAGAGACCACATACTCAGACTGTGGCAAATCACTTTGTTCACAATCTTCCTACAGCTGTGTAACTCATATGAAAAGGAGGGGCCCTGAACTTTTTTCTACATAAAATAACTTAAATCTGGAATAAGAAAACAAAAAAAGAAAAGCATCATAAAACAGAGACTTCTCCAAAAGTGAGATACTGAGAGGGAACTGATATGAGGTTAATCCTATGAAATACAACACAACTAAAGCCTTTCATTTTTCTGCTCCTTAGATAAGCCCAAATAACAACATTAATTATTTGTATATCTCAAAGTTCAGAATTCTAAAGGTGCCCAAACTATATGGAAATAGAAACTAGAGCAGAAAGCTCAACAGAAAATTAATGTATTGAAAATAAACAGAAACTACGTGGACATTTTTACTACATGGATCATTTAACTACCAATATAATTTGTTCTTTTAAAGCATTTTTTTTTCATAGTATTTAAGCCTCTTCTACATCATGTCTATAAACTCCAGGAAAAATATTCTTCATCTACAGACAGTGCCATGAGCATAAGGAAAAATAAGCAAAAGAACAGTAATTACGGACAGAAGGTGATCCATGAGAAATTTACTTTGATCGAAAGCAGTCCAATTTTGCAATGTACTGCAGTTACCAAGTCTGATGTAGCAGAAGAATTCGTGCACTCTTGACTACTTTTCTTGAAAAAGTAAAACATATTTTGCAAACATTGTATGCAAAGGATGTAAAGTCATCTCTCCTCAATCTACCTGTTTTATGCTGGTTTAGGAGAGTTTTAGTGGGTACTTCTTGGGCTTCACAAGAACTGCAGTGAAAACCCTACTTAAGCTCGATTACCTTAGACTTCCCACAAGTGCCCTCAAGTAATCAGACTATTGCAAAATACATAATGTTGTTAACTTCCCTTTTTCTGTGTAGGAATCAAGACGACATTGTCTGAGATGCTGCACATCACCTGGATCTGGGAAATTAATCTTCTGCAGCTGTTACTGGTAGAAATGACAATAGAAACTATGGTTTGGTTTACAGAGATTTTAAGGAAACAACAGCAGTAACGTAAGCAAATATGGTCTGATCAACATTTGGTCCTATTCCTATTTTCACTAAGGTGAGAAAAGAGATCCAAGTAGGACAATAAATTTAAAAAGAAATTACGCAGGAGAAAAACCCCCATGTGTACATGTTTAATTAGGTTGCAAAGGAGGAAGCAATGAGCAGAACCTGGTGGTGATTCTCAGTGCAGATGAGGTAAAGAGCACACAGCTGTTATAAGTTAGTTACCCACACCACCTCTATTCAAGAGGAACTCTGTATAGAATCAGAGAGGTGTGATGGTGGAATTTAAAGTCACAGGCAAAGATGTGCAGTGCCATATGGGAACAGTTTCTCACAGCACTTTTTGCACAGGGGTAGTAGATGGATGTGGTACGTAACTGAGCTAGCAGGATTGATGGTTCCTAAAGAAACCCTGCTTCGTGTAAGAGCACTTTTGACCTATAAGAACCGCTCTGGAAACATGGTCATGAAATACAAGTTGAAATGAACTTCTGTATATAATTCACAGTACTCTCTGTTCAATAGAACCGAAACACAGAAAAAACACAATATTTGTCTTGCTAAATAATTTGGTCTTTCAGATCGTTCTTATTTATTTATTTATTCCTAGGCATGGTTAAACATTTGAAATTACTGAAGCTGTCCTAGAAGGCACCATCTTTTCCTGCATCCTCAGGAGGAGGTCAAGTGCATTCCGCTTAGTTAAATGCAACCCTGATTTATTAATACGTGAGTTTAACAACAGTTACTTTGCCTATCTGAATGCTGCTTGTGGTTACATTAAGAATAGGGAAAATGTGCTGTGCTTAAAGGTGATGTGTTTTCCAAGTGTGTCTGTTTAATTTGTATTCTTTGTGTTTTTGTGTATTGCACCTTCCAAACTGGTTTGCTCCACAAGAGCAAATGCAGCCTGGTCTCCCTTTTGCTAATTTAACAGTCTGCTACTTAACACTGGAGATCAGAAATACTATGAGATACAGGAAATAAGAAAGTGTATCAGAGGACTTTAATGGGGACATGAAGGTTAATATCTGTCTATGCTCTTTCTTGAGAAACTGCAAGCAAGACAATTTATTGGAGTAGGCCCGAGTTTTATGTTTAATTATCTAAAGCATGGTTTCCTTAGCAGCACAGCTCTCCATTGCCTGCCATCTAGAGCGGCAGCAGACAGAGCCGCTCTGAAATCCATCAGCTGGGACCCAAACCAAAGGTTACACTATGAACAACAAAGTCAAGAACACCATACAGAGGGTTGATACGATAGACCCTAACAAAAAGACTTCACACCAGGCTAACACTAATAGGAAACTGCTAAATATTCATTAAGCCACTCTGAAATGGCACTATTTTAGCTATCGCAAAATCAAACTGCACAGAAGATCAAATAATGAAAAAATATTTCTTGGCACAGGTTCCTCTGATATTTTATTTCCTTACAGCCTGGAACAAGAAGTTTCCTACAACTTCAAAATAAAAGCATTGCAGATAGCTGGTTGAACAAGTGGAACATCACACTGGCATTTTGGTATCATTGGCAGCCTTCCTTGATTATTGACACCACTGCTCCTGTAACAGCCTGCAGAGCTGCAGCCAGCGTCTCTAGTATTTGTCACTGTCACTTCACAAGTGCTCGGCATTGTTCAGGAAATTGTATGTGTAAAGCAAAACTGCCTGCGACCAACTTCGACAAGGGAGCGGGGATGTGAGGGTGCTTGAAACTGAAACAGAGGTTTTATGTGTCCTATTATGTGCCCCAGCAAGAGCCATAAATAATTGTGACAAGGATTTTTTTTGTGTCTGTGTTACATGTGAAAGTCCTTGACTGTGCCTCCTGCTTCGGCTCCCCCCCCCGCCTCATGCACTACAGCTGCCAAGCTGCATGATGATAGATGGCACTCTGCAGCAAATGACAGCCGGATAGATTTTTTAGTTTGTGCTTTAGAGAGAATCAGATATGCTGTATAAAGCAATAAAAAAAGCATACGCACAAGGTGGGTTAAAAATAGCTAGCACAGCAGCAGATGAGCTTGCTCTTTATCAAAAAGTTAAAACTTTACATGAAAAGTCCAGCTGATGTGTTAATTCTTTGACACCTTAGCAAGTCGCAATCTTAAGCAGACAAACCTATGCGGTTTACTGTTTTTTTCCTCCATCTTTGAACGTAGAATACTCTGATAAGCCTGGATGCAAACTTTTCTGGATAAGGACAAAGTAGAAATAGACTTGGTCCTTTGTAATGAAATGAAGCAAGCCCTGAATCTGGACAAGGTATGTTTGAAAAATTGACTCTCAAATCAGATTTTGAAACATGACCTCAGACTCCCTGTAAACTTTGAGCCATGAAGCCACTGAAGTCAGCAAGGCTCTGCAAGAGGAAATTGGACCAGAATTATTTGAGAAGCAATATAGCAAATTATTTTTATCCCTCATATATCGTATCTGAAGAAAAACACACATTTAGGTTTTTAGCATATATTATGTTCTCTTACATGCTAAAATACAGTAATTTGTTGGTGCCAAGGCAGATAGCATTCCCAAAAGTGAAAATTCACGTGTGTCAGAGTACCCACAAACCATTTCTGGAATACATATTCCATGATTGCATAGAGAAGCTAGGAGAAAAAGAGTGTGCAAACGCTTTTGTTCTATATACTGGTAAAATCTGACAATTACATATACATAAGGCAATAACCTTCTCTCATGCTTAATATTTTTCAGTAACTGAATACAGTGTTCTGAAGAACAGGATGTTCTCATGAAATGTACACTCTGCACATCTGAGATGTGCAAGCTTGGAAGTTGCTCTGTCCTTTCCACTGGATGTTAACTTTACTTGTTTTCCTCTGTGCTTTCTATCGATCTAGATTCTGTCTAACAAATGGCCTGGTTTCCCAGCCACCTTGGAAATGTCATGCAGGAGTCAACAAAAATACTTAGTGTATGTTTTATAAAGAATTACAGCTGGCTCTGAATTACTCTGGCTTTCATCTCTGTAAACCCAGTCTGGTTGCTCTCTGTATCGATGGATGAGCAGAAGTACCAGGAAATGATTCAATGAGCCAGTGAGTTTCCCAGTTCACGGACATGACAGCCTGAGACATACTTATTCACTCTGCTTCTGTCTCCTCATACACTATTCTTGAAGCTGCTATGTAATTTAAGAGTACTCAGTATATCAGATCTCAACTATTTTTCCCCCCTGATTTCTGATGAATCATGTTAGGAAAGCTGCGGTTTTAACGCTGGAGGATGTGACATAATGCAAAACAGCACAAGAAGTATATTAAAAAAATATGTCTGTCAGACTTTATATTGCTGGAAGGGGATAATTTGAATTATATGCCCATAATTCAAATTTGGGGATAATTCAACACCCAAACAGATACATTTCTAGCTTTACCCAGGCATCTGATATAACACTGTTGTTTATTACTTACTAGTATGTTGTTACAGCATCACCTCCCCATGCTATGCTTAGGGGACAGTTTACATTTCCATAATAAAATCCATTTTCTATGGGTTTATAACTCAGTTTACATTTCACAAGACTGGCATATGAATTTCAGTTTGAGTCCTATTGGTTTGACTAAAAATAACTTTCCAAGCAGCTTATTTATTTAAAAATAATTAATCAATGCAATGGAGAAGTTTTAAAGTAAATAATATTGTTTCCCAGCCCAAGGAGTTTTAGCAACTCCCAGCTACTCACTAGAGAAGGACCTATTTAAAGACCTTTTTGCAAGAAACTGATGGGTTTATGACCAAATAGAACTACTTAAATAAGCAGATGTTCCGGCATCGCTATATTTACAGGTAAGTCAGAACAGTAAGGAAGCACAATGGTTTAAAACCAAAAGGGAGCATTTCATATATGATGGAGCAGCAGTAAGGCACAGCCATACAGCTCAGTGTACCTGCTATGCCCACCACCTACCACCACGGTCCTGCCATGGACATGGTGCCCAGGAGAGCCTCACGGTGGTTTGTGGGTGCTAAATTCAACGAGGGATCGAATCACTGGAGGAACAAAGGTCCCACTGACTTCGGTATTGGTGTCTCCTTACCTCAGGCATGGAAAACTTGCAAAGTCTGGGGCAGAGGTATGTGTTATTGTTTTAAGAATAAAACCTGAAATGCCTAGCTTGCAGTAGCACCGAGAGAGGCAGCGCTGAACGTTGCCCTCTCTCCCAGGCAGCTGTCTGATCTAACACATTCTTCCACATACGCCTTTTGTATTTTCCACAAACTTCTAATTTCCACCACAATATTCTCCACTCTCACATTACAGTACCCTCACTGCACAATTAGAAGGGCATGTATTAACTTTTTATTTCCCTATCACTTTTCATTTTCTCAGGATTTGTGACCAAGGCAGGAATGAGGAGCGCTAACAAAAGCTGAAGGAATTGCCAGGGATCTGATCACAGTGCCTGATTTAATGCTTGCCCACCAGAAGCAATGAACTAGAGATTGAATGTATGCTCCTGCTCAGCGGAAGAACTTCTCCCAGTTCCCCAAAGGTGTCTCTTTCATTTGCTGAAACACCCTAAAAATAACAAAATATTCTCAGCCACATAAGCAGAAAATAACATAACAATCTTCACACTGACACCCTTTCTACCTGTGCCCAAGAAGCTATCACAACATGAGCTTAAGCAGTTATGAGTATTAAAATGAGGAAACAAAAAGTCTAAGCTTTTCTACCACAGTAAGACGCATGGTCTAGTACACACGTGAGAAAATGTGAAAGCTGTATCTGATATCTGTTCAGCAGACCATATAATCGTGCTTGCTGTGTTTTTCTGATTTTAATACAAAGCAGTCAGTATTGTCCAATATATAGCCATCTCATAAAAGTAGAGGTCTCTATCTCTGGGTGCAACAACAACTCTAACCTTTCCCTATCCCCATTTTTGGCAGTTTCGAACAGCTTGTTGTTGGCGCTGTTGCTGAGTGGCTCGGAGGCTCCGCAAGTTGTGCGAGTAGCCAAAATCTGCTGGAAAACAAAGGGAATGCAACTGTATTTCCAGTTCTGGGCTGTACCTCTCCCAGACCCCCCCTCTTCCCAAGCAGGAGGAAGGAAGGAGAGGGCTGCAGCGTGGCTCCTTCCCCAGCAAGTTACAAGAGTTACCCTCTCGGCTGTGCTCAGCCAGAGCAAAGGTTATAAACCAGGTTTGTGACTTTGGATGCAACTTTGGAATATCACGTTAAACTAGTGTTGGTGTTTTGATTATTATAGGGTTTGTGATCTCAGCCTTCCTGACCAGGGTTCATTTTAAACAGCCATCACAAATTTTGCACAGGTTGATACATGTGTCTCTAATCATCAGAGCCAAACTAGGGTTGCACCTCATAAACATTGTCTTTCTTGGAAGAAAATGTTTTCTTTCAGGTCAAACTGAATCACTGGGCGAGCAAGGAGGAAAGGGGGAGTTTATTATGCATGTCTAGTCTGTCCAAGAAAAGACGGGATTAACAGCTAATTTCCTGCCATTATATTTCAGCCCCAAAGAGAGCTTTTTCAAAGAAATGACTTGCATCTCAAAATGACTTAACATCTGCAATGAACAAAGATGAGAAACTCACCAGGACACAGCCTGAATTCTAACTCCTCCTTTGTAACTTTTTCTACTGCGGTAGTATAAGGTTGTTCTAAATCTTACAAGGAACAAAACCAGAGCAAGCAGTGCCTCTGCCTGAGGCCAGTGCCCTCTGCCAGGAGCAAACCCTTTGGTCTGCGGTGCCAAACCTGGAGGGTCACAGCGATCTGCTCTGCTGTCAGAGGTTGTGAAGTTTGGAGTCAGGAGCTGCACAAGTTCCACAAACCCACGCAAATCAGACCTCTTGCGATTACACTTTAAACAGCTGTGGGAACTGCCAGCAATTTGAAAGGTGCATTCAATGCCGAAAGTCAGCTGAAGACATCAGACTGCATAATCTTTGTACAGAAAAATCACATTGTCCAGTTCTAGTGCTTTGAGATCCCACCTTCAGACATGTGCCTTTTATCCGCCTCTGTATGTAAAACCAAATGTGCAATTGTGCTCCTAGAAAGAAGGATGAAGGTATTTGAAAATCCGTTCTCAAGCACCTTGGTCCCTTGTTTTCTCTCTGGATCAGAGTACTCTGAGTTCTTGAAGAGAAGAAAGTAAGAAAAGCAGGCCTGTAAAATTTTCCCCTCCCACCATAGCAAGTTCCATTTGCCTTTTCATTCCCAGAGTTCAGAAAAAAAAGAGAGAAGGGAAAAAACAAAGCCAAAAACCTAGATGTAAGACTACCAGAAGCATTGTGGGGGCCTGGGCAAGTTTCGGCAGCACTGTGCTTGCACAGAGCATCTGTAGCAGAGCAGGGCCGGCCCCAGCTGCTGGCAGATCTGGGCAGGGTGAGTGCCGGCTCCCC
This sequence comes from Jacana jacana, assembly GCA_013400555.1. Classification (NCBI taxonomy): domain Eukaryota; kingdom Metazoa; phylum Chordata; class Aves; order Charadriiformes; family Jacanidae; genus Jacana; species Jacana jacana. Next base: position 81,101 of record VZTM01010381.1, on the reverse strand, counting down.
ATCCCTATCCCACCCGGCATAGCCACAAAAATGCTTTGGGTTAGGGTACAACCCATTCACTCCACACAGGAGAGTACTTTAGTGGACCCATGTGGGAGTCCCAGACTGTTCAATTACCTTGATAGGCACACTCTCAGCCTGCCTTTAAACCCTCTTGAGATCTACAGTTAGGCAGAAAACTGTATATAATGGTGAACAAAGAGTTATTGCTACCTGCACCGAGAGATCGAGCAAATTAAACCACTGTGCCCATCTTTGTAGGTTCTATCAGTTAAGCAAGCAGACGTGTATAGTGATAAATTACTGAGTCAGTGATACTGCAAAACTCACTGGAGCAAATTCTCTGCTGGTGTAACTCTACTGAAGTCAAAGGAACAATCTCAGGAAATTGGGTCTGTTAAATTAAAACAATACGGATTAACACAACATTCTGGATGCATTTCTGCCTGCATCAATATTACCAGTTAAGTGTTATGGAAGTGTTATGACTCCATTGGCAAATAAAGTGAAAGAGAATACTAGCTACTGAAAAGGAAACAACCCATGACTTGGCAGATCAAAAAATTACACTTAACGACTGCACTGTGTTTAACTACTCTTTAGCTAGGTTAATGCAACAGAAGCAGAAAATCAAGCAGAATCTCACTATACTCCTGACACCTTGTGTTAGTGTGCTTGCAGGTGTGGTTAATCACGGTCACTCTTCATACCAGTCTCCGCATTGCACAGGTGACACTTTTTCACAGCAACGGGTTTTTCAAGTGACAAACCTTCTTCTTAGGAAGAATCCCATCCATAAAACTCCAGTCCACTCTCACTGCAAGTGCAGCTGGACTGGAAGGTTATCTATGTGTTGTTCCCATTCAGAAGACAAGACTGTGTGCACCCGGTTTACAGATGTGAATTGGTCCTTTGTGGAAATGTCTCTCTCAGCACCTCGCACACACCCTGGGCCAACTTACTCTGTGGGCAGTGGAGCTGTGCCAGTCCACATCAGCAGCACACAAGAGCCCCACCGTTTTGTCTCGGGCTTCAATAAGATAAATGAGTTTAATTCACCCTTTGTGTAAGCAGGGACAACTCCTAGAAATTAGGCTGGAGTTCTATGTTTTGGTTTAATCCCTAAATTCATTCCCCTAAACAAAAATCCTTCTTAAATCACTCTTCTTATGCCTGTCATTAGTAGGAGTCATTTGTGACCTACGTACTTTAAAAATTCCCCATCATGAAAGATCACTCAAAGATATTGGGTCAGATTCTGATTGCAGCTACAACAACCAGTATGAAAAAAAGAGTCTGTAATGAATTTGTATCACAAATTGCATTTGTTCAGAGTCACATAACAAAAGAAGTCATAATCTAGATTAATTGTGGTGATTATACTCCAACTCAGGAGTCAGTCAGTCCTCAGTAGCAGATTTCTTTCCAAAGGCTTGTACAATTGCTTATGGAAGTTTGCATCTTATGCACACAAATCTCCAAATTTATAAAAAGGCTAAGAACTAAAATAATGATTAAAAAAATCATATTGCCAAATTAGTGGAAAAGCGACACACTGAGAAATATGTATTTAACTCTTCCCCACATACACAAAGTTGCTAGGGAACGAGCAAGCGCCTTGCAAACTGCCAGTACAATTACATTTACAAAGAACTGACAAGGATTGACCTTTGCCTACTCCTTCCTGTCTGCCTTTTACCAGGCATGGAAAAGCCTGGTGGCTTGACAAACAGATTTGATGGGCACATTTCCAGACAGCGTGCTGTCTGGATGGGTGAGGTAGTTCTCTTCTGCGAGTCTGCTAAGAACTAAAGAAGCTTTTAAGAGCACCACAACTGTCAGTGTTTAGCTCTCCTAGTACAAGGTGGTCTTCCCTTCGCTTAAGCTTTTGTAAGCTTTGGAAGTATGAAATTTGTTTAGCACTTTAAAGCACAGCACTTCCAGCCAATGCCCAGTCAAAAAGTTCCATCAACAATGATTAATAAAATTGCAGTATAATTCTGGCCACCACAAAAATAAAAATAAATTTATAAAAGGCTTATATTTCCAAAAGTACACATGCAAAATTTGCCAATGCTTTTGCAACTTGGAACTGTATATTTGTACCAAGTTGCAGGGGATGAGTATGAACACTGCTGTATAGAGCTGATACCCCAACGTACCCTGAAAATATGGGTAAAAAAGCATGTGCATTATTTAGTATAAGCAGCTAAGAAATTCTGTGCCATTAAGTGTATATTTTAATAATTGCAACTTTCAATGGTAGTGACATAAAAACAATTACTTTTTGAAATTCCTCTGTGTATATGCATTTGAAACTACACAGCCATTAAAAACAGTCTGTCGAATTAAAGGTTGTGCAATTAATTAAGTGCAAATCCTGTAAAACTGGACCAAGGAGAAAATTCATCAAATGTGTGAAATATGACCTATCTTGTCCAAAAGACAAATATGTTTAAACAAAATATGAAAATTGATGACAAAATTACTGGTAGCAAAATGCACACAGAGCAAATATGAGACAGCTGTACTTTGATTCAGCATGGGAGGTTCACCCTTACAGAATTTGTGATTCATTATCTCCACTGTCTTGTAAAACTTTTCCTAGTTAATCTCTAAAGTACGGCCTTTGTATCTATGCTAGTAAAAATTCTCAATAAAATAGCATATAACTATTTAGCAATGATTTACTGTCCCTTTCCAGAATCAGCTTAAATCTATTATAAATTTGGTGTGGGTACCCAGCAGCAAGCATTCACTCCGACACCTGAAATCTTTGCCTTTTTTTGCCTGCTTCTTACAGTCAATGTCCCTGTCTCATTGATGTGACCCGTATGTGGACAACCAGCCCCGTGGCCATGGGCCGGGCTGCAGAGGTGCATGTGGTGCCTCTGCTCTGTCCTGACGTATAGCTGGGGCACTAGATTTTTGCCAGGGAGACTCCGTGTTGTTTTACCACCTACATATTTGCTGCCCATCAGGAACAGAGTCTTAATTTTGACAGCCGTGAAGCCGGATGCCTGGAACCCCATGGGGTTCACGCATCATAGGCCAGGTATCGGTGTACCTGGTCACCACGTTCTGGTTCACTTCTGCACACACAAACCATATTTTAAAGTTGTTTCCTGTCAAATAACCACCAAATGAGACTATTTTACCCACAGCAACCGTTGACAAGGAGAGCTGTAAGACTTTCTGCCTGACGTAACTTGAAGGTATATTCTCAATATCTCAATAAATTATTCTAGCAATAAAGCAAAAGTTGTTTCCTGTTGCCAGTTTTGTGCACAAGTCTTCCCACACAAGTATAAAGAGCTTATTTGCCAATGGGCTGCAACTGGAAACCACTGCAGTGGTATACTGGGGAGCAGGATTCTCTCAGCCATGTCTAATATTCATTAGATCAGA
>VZTM01010381.1:0-70732 GCA_013400555.1 Jacana jacana | reverse complement strand
TTTGTTTAAAGACATACATAAGAAGAAATCATGCACAGAATTACCGAAGGAAGAGAAGCCACCTTTCAGAATTACAGGCCAGACGAAGGCTCTGGCAGAAAAATGAACCTGAGAAGTCGAGGCATTCTGAATGCACACATGGAGAGGTGAGAGCAATGAATACTGTGGGATGAAGCTGCACATGTGTACACACATTGTGTGTAAAAGAGAAAAAGACAGCAAATGTTATACAAATAGGAGATCTGTTCCCCTTTGAAGGCAAGTAGCCTTACTTGCATGGTGTGAAGCTGTTTTCCATCAGTATTGACTAGTTCTGTGCTATGTCTGCACAGTTCTCAGGTGACTCCAGCAGGACTGGTGCTTCTGTGCACAGGNACACGCTAAATTCACTTAATTAAAAGTCTGTATTTCACAGTTACCATCAGAGTACTGCTTGTGTGTATCTTTACCCAGGTCTGCCCCACTTTATGGGCCCACGGAAGGGTCTCTTTAATGCAGATGCGCGATATATAAAGTGCAACCAATACAGCAACCCTCCCCCACTTACATATTTTCCTTGAGATTCTCTAGACTGTATTCATGAAAAATGATTTACAAAATACAAATAGATTTTGGCATGAAGTAAGCTTAAATTGACTGCTTTCTATCAGGAATTAATATTAACCAGAGCTTGTCAGTTACTAAATATTTATTTTAGGAATACATACAGCCTCTGCTTTCATGTAGGTTAAGCTGTAATCTTTGGCTTGTCAGTTCCAGGATATAGCAGTGGATAAATCATGCACTCTTGAACTGATAGATGTCAGAGCCGTTGTATACAAATGGAGGGATATGTCAATGAACACCCTAGTTTAGGTTACATTTACTATAAACATTGACATTCCTTTGCAATGAGACCATTTGCTGGCTAAGCAGTCACAGCTTCACAGGATTTGATGCTTTTGTGCTCAATCAGGTTCTAATGATTTCAGATGTTTGCAATTAATGAACCATTAGATTAATTGGTTGAGTACGGAAAGACTGGTTTAAGAATTGGGTCAGAACCACAGACAAGCTATTACCTGAACTGACAGCAATCACCAGAGGCAAAACAGTGAGAAATTGAATTAATGATTTTTCACTCTCCCTTTCACTTTTGGCAAAAATTAGAACTGGACCGGTGTTTAAGCCCAGAGAATACTATAAGCGTTAGGGGCAAGGGGTGAAAAAGAAACATTCTCATTGTTCCTCGTCTTTCTAAATGGAGGAGCTCAATCTTCTCCACACAGACTCTTGCTTGAATATAAAGAAGTTGCCATATTTCTTTTGGATCATCCAAATCCCCCCCAAAGCTTGCTTCCAAAGTCAATGTATAATATTAATTATGTACCACATAGGGCACCTTAGTAAGATGATTAAGTGTACTTCAGAACCACTGAAATAAATAAGCCCAGCATCAATATATGATCATGTAGGCTTGGGAGAAACCCCAGGGTAGCCATCCTTTAGATAGTGTACATAAGGACGTTTACTCCCAATAGATTGTCGGTGCTTAAATTCCGACAGTGTGACAAGTTATCACAATGAGGCGATGGCAGTTTAGCTGAATCTGTAATTTCAGAGTAAAATTAACCCTGGATGTACACTATAGGTTTTGGGCCATTTTCTTTCCAGGAAAGGGTATATTCTAATGAGGTTTTGTCTCACTTCATGATGCAGTACTGCCAAAATCAAGGGCATACGTGGTGGCTGTCACTGCCTTGTGTGCAATTGATAGGACAGTATTGCTATGCTTTTAGAGAAAAAGGAACGGAATGCAGCAACCGTGTGCGCTGGCTCACATGAACCTTGGCTCAAAGGAGGCAAGGACATGTTGCACATTAAAAATAATGGGGATGTGTTGCTTTCTTAATCCTGCATTATGTGAATTCAGCACTACATTTCATGGCTAGAATGCCAGCTAAACAGTAGGACCGATCATCTCTTGCACCGACTCTCCAAAGACTTGATCCATTTAAGTTGCAGGAAGTATTTCTGTTAGAAGCAGTGTGCTCAGGATATGGCTTTAAATTACCGTGAATAAGTTATGTATCCCTTCATGGTGCAGTTTTATGCTTGGTATAATGAAGCAGTGAATAGACACTTCCTGAGATAAAATAAACAACTTTTTAGCTTTGTTATTATTCCATAAGGAAATGCAATTTTCCTAGATCTTCTTGTCTTTTTATTTCCCTAAATTCTAATTTTTCGCGAGTAAACTGAAATGTGCTGTGTGGTTTTTGATTTTTACAGGAAGTGACTTGGTTGCTGCTGAAGAAAAAATAAATTTTGTTTAAAGCATTTTTAAAGTTAACTATGTATTTATATAAATTCCAAGTGTTCAATGCAGATCTGCTTTTGAACATGAAAAGAAGCTCAGAAGTTGCAATTTTTACAAATGAAATGTCCCACTGATTCCTGAATAATAGCTAGGATTACTGCCATAACTGTAATGTCACATAGCAAGACCCATTTCCATCTTTTTGCCTGTGCCCTATTTAGGTGATTAAAGTTGGGCGTATAAAATTTTCACATCTTTCTACCTGAATTTAAAAACTAGCCTACTGTAAATAAATCTGTTAAAACAAGCAGACAAAAAGAACTCTTTAAGGTTTCACCGTCTCACATTAAAACAGAACCCACTGAGTCAGTGGAAGACCTTTCACTAATGTTAAAAGATGTTAGTGACAGAAAAACAAAGATCCTGTATTTTCACATGTATAACCCATGGGCTCTCAAAACAAAGGATGCCTGCAATTCAGTAGGCATAGAACCAGGGCAACTTTATTCTGTAATTCTCTATTCCCCACACGTTTTCCTGTACCTGATCCCAATAATTGCCCCACTTCTCCTAGGTTGTGTTTGGTTCTCCCCCTCCATATCAGGAATTCTCCACCAAAAGCTTCAGAAATTGCTGAAATCACAGGTATATGGGAAGAAAAGCTGTTAACAGTCAAGAACATGAGTAATAAATGTGACAATACACAAAATAAGGTAATCAACCTTAGCAGCTGCCAAACAGTTATGAGATATTAAAGACCAGCAAAGCACCTCTTCCTTTCTACCGTTTTCCATTAATATATCATATTTATGAGGGCAAAAGAGGCCAACAAAACTCCATTGACTTGAACAGAGACTGGAAGAGTCATCTAGGACAAATGCACAAATAATCCCATTTACCAGAGTGCTCCCAATTAATATCTGTCAGATTTCTCAAGTATATAAGAACTTGCAGAATGAGAATCACTTGATTGAATAAGAGCTTCTTACTTATATCAAAAGTTTACACACATTCATTTCATGGGGCTGGCGGGGGGGAAAGGGCTGTTAGGAGGGGAGAAATGCAAAACATCCAAAGATAGAATCTTATCCCTTATATGAAGAACAAAGGATATAAATGTGAATCATTAAAAGGCAAAACCAAAACCAAAACCTCTGAAGGCACTGTAAATAAACCCCTGTAATTATGCATCACAAAAAAGTCAACGGCAAATGGTTCAGTAATCTCATTACCAAGCTTACTAATAATCATTGCAATATTCCCCATCTCCCCTAAGATAATGAGAAGCACGGTGGATGTTGTAAAAATAAATAAATAAACATATAAGCAACAATTTCTCATCTAAATATTTAACAAAATGAATGGGCTTGCCTAAAGGTTTGAGATTGAACCCTAGTGTAGCAAATTTTTAATTTGCAGTATTTTCCTAGCGTTAAAGAGGGGAGAAAGCTCATCTCATCTGAGAATGAAGTTCAAACTAAGCAATGCTTTCATGACAACATAAAAATAAAGAAATAAAACATTTTTAAATATTTCAATACTACAAAATTAGCCTAAGTTAAAGGCAACAATTAGTAAACAACTTTGTCATATTCAGAACAGTATCTTTCCCATTAACATTTCTATAGTTCCCCAATTACATTATAAATCAAAAGTAATACAAACAGACAATGTAATAACGAGAACACATAGACTGCATCAAAAATTCAGATACCAGCTTTTTCTTTACTCTTGGATCATGCTGTTAACTTGTCCTAGTTTACTTTCTTGGCAGCAGAAGTATAGTCAGAGAAAGTGAATTTACACCTTGGTGAATAAAATTTGATCTGCAAATACTCTGAAGGTCTAACAACTTTTCTTCTAAACTGTAGGGCTTGGCATTTTAATTCTCCAAATGCTATCTTCTGCTATAGAGAGGGAACTAACAGGGAAATTAAGTCACAAAGGCATTAAATGGTGTACCTAGGCACTGCATTGCTGTCTCTTTTGTTAATCACCAAACTGCTTTCCTGTGTTTTCCTTTCACCTTCCTGTTTCCAGCCCACTGATATCTCCTCCTTCCCTGTCACTGTGTGACTCTCAGGTGATCCTACTTCTGGCTATTAAAAGGGTCTTTCATAAGTGGATTGGAGTGATTCCAAATATTCCAGATTTTCTCCTGCAGAGGGACAAGACGGGAAACAAACTGTACCCTCAGCACCCAGTCCTGCAGGGACGCAGGGCAGGACCAGAAGAACTCATCCCATTGCTGCATCTCTGAATGTGATGGCTTGGCATCCCAACTCGGCTCACTGCAAATGCACGCTTCAATCCTCTGGGGTGTGTGTGTCTGCATTTGGGTTTTTGTCTTGTTTTGTTTGGTTTGATTTTTTCTTATCTGCTACGTTTCTGTCATATCCATTTACTACACTGGTGTCCTTTGACGAGGAAGAATTTTAAAAAATGGCTGGAAATGGTTATGGCAGCTGTGAATGCAAGTGTTACTACAAAGGGAGAAAGCAACAGACTTGGAAACAGAGAAGTAGAACTGAGGGAAGAATTAGAGTTCTTAGATAAAGGATAGGGATAAAAATATGTCTTCATAGCTTTTAAAACACATCAGCTCCATTAGAAACAGGCTTGCATGCAAGATGAAAGCACAAGGGTGTGGATAGGGAAGCATGAGGATGGTAAAATAAACTCAGTTAACTATCAGTGTTCATCTTAATGCACACACTTCTTAAAACGTCACTGCTGCTAATAGAGAGATGAATTGTAAAGGGTAGGGAAGGAGATTAAATTATGTATTGTTCCTTTAACACTTTCTTCAGTTAAATAACATAATATTTTCAAGGTTACTGTTAAAATAACAGGGTTGTCCAGTGGAATTTATCCCCACTGGTGTTTGTGTACTGTATATATTTATACCGTGTGAGCAGCCCATAAATTCTCCTCATAAATGCTGTTATCTCCACCGCTAGCAGTTTCTCATTTTTATGGTAGTATAACTTTAAGGTGTGGTATACGTACCGTTATACCTCATTGCATACAGCTTCTGCTGCCCCATTAGGCTCTGATTCTGGGGGGGCAGAGGGGGCGCAAAGACCCTTGTCCTCCCTGACGTCATTTGGTCCTCCTCTTCTCCCTGTCCACACCACAATAAAATAGCCCCGTGAGCATGACCACCATGCAACAATAAAGTACTGCTTCCAACTCAATCCACACAGAACCCCCCAACCTCTGCAAAGTTTCTAATTCCCATCTGAACACCCTTCACCCATTCAATATCCCCTCCTGGTTAGAACCTTCTCTTCCAGACCAAGAAAACCAAAAAGATACTTTCAAGAAAAGCACATCACGCTCCCACTCTTTTAGCGGTGGCCTACCTGATTAACAGGAACACATTTTTCAGAACAATAACAAAAAAAGACAATATAATTATATACAGAGAGATATAGATTATTGAGAAGTTGTTCAAAAGGTCACCTGAATTGGGAATTGCTTAGGGTATATGACGCAGATAAGATATTTTTGTAGGAGGATAAAAGCCCATGCACACACTTTCAATAAACTCTTGGTACATCATAATGGGCTTATAAGTAAAGGAAGCCCATATTTGAATCAATCTGTCAGTGCATCCACATACACGCAAAATTATTAGTATCAGTGGAACACTGAATTTGCTTGCTGCTCACATCCATCTGTCCTGAAGTTTGGTGCTGCTAACTCCAGACTTCTGAATCTGAACTCAAATGTTGTTTTCTCCAATTTTCTTTCCTTTTATGACCTTTTTCTGTTGCTACCTTGATTTATGGTCATTTGTGTGATTGCATTGCTTTGCTTTATGGCAGTTTATGTCATTCTGGTCTTGTCATAAATGACTACCATAAAGTGAGGTAAAATATCATAAAACATTAGTGAGTCACTGATATTCAAGGTTCTTGAGTACAAGCGCTGACAGGTAGCAACCACAGAAGAACTGTGCCATTCAAGGGATGTATCATTATGAATACATGTGTGTACTGGGATCTGGATGAACAAATGCCACTATGACTTCGGTTGTCAGTGGAAACAATTTAAAAGGGCAACACTGAGTTATTTTTATAAGTTTAAAAGTCTTATATTCCTGCAGTGATTTCTTTTACAATAAAATGCTTGGGAACTGGAAGATGATCTGTTCCCCTGTAAAATTCTTCATTGCATTTCATGGCTACCCAAAAAGGCTATTTAGGAGTTAGCCAGGATTAACAATAACCTGTGTATAGAAATCCCATTACTTTTGTAGGATGATCATTCTCGCTTGTCTGTTCATCTCTGATTATTAGCACTGAGTTTTGGGTGATGCTTTGGTTTTGCTGCAGTTGCTGGAAGGTATACATCCTTGAGCTGTTGTAGGCATGCTCAGAAATCCTTAACATATTATTTGGATGTATTCTGCTTAAAGAAAAACACACTTTATCCAATAACCTAAGCACTTATTATTCTTATTACTTTTTTAGCTAAAAGCATTCCAAAGCATTTTATACTTTTTCTCAGTTTAAAAAAAATAAGCCATTGCAGTTATATACTTTCCAAATAAATATGAGAATAAAATACAAAAATCTTTTGCCACTGATGTTTGTATTATGAATCCTTTATTCATTAGGAATCAATAATCACTGTTTCCAGTATAAATGCCTACTATCGGTTGCTGTTACCTTATAGGATAATTTAATTCTGGAATGAAAATGGGTATTTGCTGGATTTAAAACCGGGAATGCATTACCATTAAGAAATATGGAGATAACAGTTTGGAAATTTATATTTGTTATTTGATCATAAAAACATTGTTCAGATTTTTAAAATGGCTTTATTTTTACTTTCTAGTATTATTGCAAAAATAAAAGACCTATCATCTCAAAATCTATTTAGTCTATAGTGACATTCCATTATTTATTGGATCAGTTATTTGAATACTTTGGGGGAGAAAATTATTTTTAATGCACAATTTTTTTTAATGTGTATTGTTGCATCTAACCTCCAACACCAGGAGCTTTATGGAGTTCACCTACAAAGGAAAACATTAAAGATAAAACCTAGATTTCCCCAAAATATGCCAGACCTCTCCCATTATGGAGGTTTGTAGTAGTTTCTTCACTGCTTTTTAATGCAGTAACTTAAGATAGAACCGCTCAATATCCTTGATACCCAGGGATCTGATTCCCCTCTCCACCAATCTATTTCATTCCAGTCTTAATGGTCTTGGCCTTTTAAAGACACATTCAGCTTAGATTCACCACTTCACTTCAATCCCTTTGTGCTGCCCAGGTAAGCAAGTCAATTTGACTGACTGAAAATTGCCTCTGGAAACAGAAGGCCATAGCACTGTAGGGGCTATGCAGCACTGCACAGCCCCCGTGATAACCCACCACCCACCGACGGTGCCTGGTCCTGAGCTGAACATTCTGTCACCGAGAGTGCTCTAGGTGTGCAGAAAAATAATGGAGACTAACTTCTGGCAATGCCAGATGATGTGGAGTCTCTGCCAAATTCCCTCCACCTGCCACAATAACTCCATTTGGAGAGATTCCTAATTTGTATAAGTGGGAGGGGAACTAATACCTTCTGGTGTTACACATCAGAAAAGCACAAAATTTTTCATGTGAAGGTGGGGAAAAAGAGGAAAGGAAGCTAAAGTGTCCTCAGCAGCCATATAGCTATAGGCTCCCAGGAATAAGAGATCAATTTGCTCTACTTTTAATAGGTAAGAGAAGGTAAATCTTATTTAACCCACCAAAATCTTATTTAACCCACCAACCAAATGACACAGGCACCTGTACATCATCAGAGATTACATACTGCTTTTGGAGGCACTTTGGTTTTTTTCTCTTGCTATGTGACTGCCATGACAGTCAATACTGGAACATGAAAAAAGTTGCCCCCTTGGTTCAAAACAGGAGCCACAGGGACGGTTTCGAATGCCTTCCTACAGCTAATGCTGCCATGGGAAAACCTCTGAAAGATGGTGCTGCATCCAATTTCATCTCTGCTGGGTGGAAAGACATCTTGCAGAGATGTACAGTACTCAGGACAATTAATTTCATTGATGCTAGCGCTTATGAAAGAGGGTTTGTGTCCTGTTCCCTCTGAATGCAAGGGTAACGTTCCCGCTACCTTCAAGGATGACAGGATCAGGCTACCTGTCCTTAATTCTTCAGAACTGCTTCCCTCAGCACTGGAGCTCCGTCCCCCTCCTCCAAGTGCCGAGCAGTACTGCTGCTGGAATTGTTCTGCAGAGAACAGAAACCCCAGGCAAAATATCACCGCCAGCAAAACTGCAGAGGAAATTTATTTGCCTGGGTGCGTTTTTTGGCACCGGCTCCACACATGAATACCTGGTAAGGTCTGTGAAATAATCAATGTAATTTGGGCCTCTATGAGTTCAGGAATTACTGTTTCAGCATTGCATATAATCAACTGGTATCAGATGATCTTCAAATTACACAGGACATCCAAGGCAGATGATCAGAATTTACAAGTTGAGGACACTCCCTGTGGACAAGACAATCCTTGCTCCAGAGCAACAGAATAGAGGGGCAGCTTTGGTGTAGGGCCCCCTTTCCATTTAGTTATTTATTTATTATTTTTTTTGAGAAACACTAAAAATATTGCCTATTCTTTAAGAAACAAATGCGTTCATCACTGCTTGTTCCCAGGGGAATGTATGAATGAGTGTATCTGAGATGCTAAAGGAGAAAAATCGTTTTTGCTGTTAGTACTATGGGCTGTTTGGGTTTTCAATTCATGTAAAAAAGGATCTTTCCAAAGCAGCACTCCCTGCCCACCAGAGGCACTTCACCCATAGCTCTATTTGAATAAGACAGTTACCCAAGTTGTGTCCACTCATTCGACACCTACAAAAACCATTTCTGTTTCTATAATAATGGATATTCTCTGTCAAAAATGATAGACTAGCATTTGCTTAGAGAGTAAGAAAACTCCCTCTTAAAGTTATGTTTGAAAACCAACATGCAGACTCCCTCCCCTCAACACTCCCCAGGAGTCGACTGATTATTTGAAGTATATTTTATTACCATTATCTTCCGCTCAGAACCATCTGAGGTGCATTGACGTGTACATGGGAATATCTAAAATTTTCACCAGCAGTAATTGCTAATGAAAAGCAATAATTACTGTTCTCTCTTTTTTTTTTTTTTATTCATGGATGGTTGTTTGGGGTTTTTTTTGGTTGTTTGGGTTTGGGATTTTTCTTTTGTTTTCAAATACTGAGGATTTAAGATGAGCAGCTGGGAATTCAAGATTTGTTGTTAGAATTACTAGAAATATGGAGCTCCTGGAACATTATCTCAAGATTTTTGAAGAGAAATTACTGAGAGATTTTAGTTCAACTGACTTACAGTCCTTCACTTCAGTTTTCTTATTTATCTAAAAGTCTCAGTGAAACAAAGTTTAGCAAAAAGATTTCTTCAGCAATTGAGTTTTATAGAAAATATTGAATTTATTTACAAATTTGGAAATATCAGATGTTAGAATATCCATTAGAATAAAAATGGTAAGGCTCACCAAAACTATATGAATTTGAAACTTCCGACTTAGGATTTTGAAAGACAATCACAATTTCTTCCCAGTAAATCAGCTAAGTAGTAACTAATTTAAAGAGGGTGCTGAAATCCCTTGATATAAACTAAGTGCAGAGCAAGAAAAGGGCTTTGCATGAAAAATAAAGAGCACCATCTTTACCTGTGCAGTGATCTAGATCTAGCATGAAAAGAATAAATTAGAAAAGTCTTCTGTTTCTTTGCCTTGTTGTAATATGAAAGAAAATGCATGCTCACCCAAGCACAAAGAAGTCATTGGTTTAGCATTATGAGGACACTCTGCATGATCTATTCCAAGCTTTGTTACAATTATTGTGACTAAAGGCTGAGAAATTTAGCACAACTGAGACTAAGTGATAAATAATGCTTAAGCATATCTGCTTCTTGCATTAAGGAGACAGACTAAAGAGTTAATAATGCCTCTGATCATCTTTTAATAGCCTCTAGATGCTTTCACACAATAAATAGATCTGTTGTGAAAATACTTTGGAACGCGCAGCGAAATACCACATGCATTGTGCCCTTTAAAATGCTTTAAATAGCACAATTATAGATTTAAAGATTGTAATTGATTTAAATTGGTGGTGGAATGTAAAATTTTATATGATGCATGAAACCTCTTAAGGCTTTAAAACTGTAATTATCTTTGTCAGTCTCATATTGCACCCCAAAGCTTTTCTTTTAATGATTTAGACATTATAGAAAATAAATGAAATGTTCATATGGATTGCCAAATGAAATGCAAAGAGAAAAACCATATGGCGCTGCACCTTTAGGAAGAGGAGCTAGTGTCAGGATTCGGCTGAACTCTGAATTCCCAAGCTCCAGAAGGCTGAGCAGTAAATAATAAGTAGGTATGCCCTATATTAATGATACTCACACTAGGTTAAATGCATTGGTTTGTATATACTAGCCTGAAACCTCAGCAGAGTGTCCAACAAACCTTCACTGCTTGTTTACATTGGTAAAGGGCAATCATGGGTATCCAAATCGGAGATAAGACTTTAGACAGAAATTTAGAGAAGCTTCTCAATGTCAGAGAGACTAATTAATTATTCACTTCTATATTGGCAAAGAACACACAGCAGATTTCAGGCATCTATCACATTTATACATGAAATTGCCATCAGATACTAAGACCTACAAAATATATCTTGTCCTTGCTTCCTTATGGCAACTCTGTCATGTAGTTGTTTATATTTGAGGTTGAAGAACTCTGCCTGCCACACACATCTGTCTCTCCTTTGAAAGGATTCCACAAAATTTCCAACAGTTTGAGTACATCCAAAACTCAAAACATAATTCAGCCACAGAAGAAAAAAAGCCCCGGTTGGAGGAAAACACACCACCAATTCCAAGACTCAAGAGGTAATGTGAATGGAGTCAAGACCAAACCTCTGTTATAGAGTTAACACTGATTCTTGTGATATGAGAATTTGATAACTGTTTGAAGCCTCTGGACATTATTTAATACCAAAACAAAACCAATGTTAAGTAGCTAGAAAGAAGAACATTAACTCAAGAAAGATTATTTCAGTTTATCTGACCCATATTTGGAAACGTAAGTCAATTTAAAGTAGCACAGCTCCTGCAGTAAATGAACAAGGAAAAATCTCCTCAAATCTGTTTATATTCCTGCAGATGTCAATGCTGATACCATTGCACAAACAATGAAATAAACAATTAAGATTTTCTTTTAACTTCTGCTGCTTTAGAAATCCAGTGAAGAAAAAAACACAGTGAATCAATGAACTAAAAATGGATAGAGTCGCTAGGAAAAGGGATTGTATTTTCAAGCTAAGAGGATATTACCAACAATAGGTAGTTAAAAATGGAATTAACAACTAATAAAAGTAGTGAAGCATATCTTTTTAAAGACCAGTTTGAAAGGCTTTCCATTAAAACAACATCTTTAGTCACAAACCTCTAGGTAATGCAATGAATAGTAATATTTGTGGGCTTGGGAGGGCCAATTACCTTAGACTCCGTATTTATGAGTTCTCATTCCCAATGGGACAGGTACCAGAGTTTATTTTGGTGACGTGTGTTCCACAGAAAGTTATGCATCAAAGTAAACCCTTGATATATAATCTGACATTTTTTCCCAAATTGACAGAGGAAATGTGGCACATTTAACAGTCATTATGACCTCAGTGAAAGGACAGACATGTTCAGGCTGTTGGGAAACAGCATCATTATAGCAGCAGAAAGATCAGCAATTAATATGAGGTGAGAATGATTTGCTACAGAAATACCGTTTATGTCCTTGAATTTTTAAGGTATTCGAGAAAAACACTGATATTCTTATTCATAATATGTGGTTGGCACAAATAAGGTAATGTTTAATATGCTGAGGACTTTTTAGAAGGGATATGGAAAATAACGTGGAAAGTTTTGTTTTCATGGCCCCACATGGCATGGTATTATGTTTGTATTTTCATGGGCAGCAACCGGTAGCTAAGAAACTGAAATTATTTTGACCATTTGAGGGAAAAAGAAAATTAATGCCAATGACATTTACCAGATTGCAAATTACATTTATTGATTATTTTAATTTTCTCTCTTGACACACATTTAAACTCCTGTTGGCCGAGCCCACAACGCAAGGTAAGCTAAAGGTTCAGACTCTTTTCCTCCTTTTTTTTTTTTTTTTTCCCTTTAAACAGCACAGTTGCAGAGTAACTGGGAATCCCATAAAAGGTTATGCTACAGTATAAAACCTGAGACACTAAAGAAGATCAGTGTGTGAAGGACAATACAAGACAGTAACAAACAGAGCGCAAGCATGTGCATACACATGAGCATGTGAAACAGTAAGAAATAATTCTGTTTGGGGAAGACGTCTGGCAAACAGGGAATGTAAATTTAAAAAAAAGAGAAAGCCACACTGCTCTAAAAGATTATATGCTCTAAACTTGAGAAAAGCTTGTGTTAAATTAAAAAATAATAAAAAATCATGAAGATATGTTAGCAGAAATCTATGTAAAAATTTAGGGAAAACAAGTGAGATGGAAGAGGCACGTGTTTCTGCTGATTCTGTTCACTAAATTACTATCGCCCTCATCTAACAAGAATCCTTGGTCTGTTTATGCACATAGTGAACTGATGGGGTTTTTTCCCCTCCAGAGAAAGTTCATGAACAGTAAAGCTCTTATTCTGAACTGATTCTGGCACTTAAGCTACTATAGCTAAAGCTAGAACAGAGACACCTAAGTATACGATATGCTGCACAAAACAAATATAGTCAAGTGAAGAAATTCCACCAGAGGGCCAAACTTTATGTCATATAAAAAGGCATGAATGTGAACTAACTTAAGTCAGTGATGTCAAGTTAACTTGCATCCTTGCACAGAATTTGGCCCTTAGGTATTATTTCTCCTTTGCCCCATGTACCACAGAGGTGCCCTGTATCCTTAGTGACTAAAGCTTAAGGATTGCATTGCCAGCTGGAAGGAAAGGTTTTAAAACCAACATACAAGGATCTGAATACAGACTATATAACAATTTTCCATTTTATAGATTGGGAAAAAGAGAAATGAAGTAAATTTCAAATGGTATCTAATGGACTGGACCAGTTGGGTGTTTCAGCCTCAGTGTGCAATGCTGGACCGACTTTATGTACTGCCAAGCACATGGAAACCACGGGGATCCCACGGGCTGAAGTCGCGGAAAGCCCAGAGTTTTGGAAAATCAGGTGCTGAGGACAAAGTGGTTAAAAGTGAAACAGATTTGTAATAACAGTGAGTTCAACCTGAGTATGAAATGAGCAAGGCAAGCACAGCCTTTTAGTGGTATGTCTAATAATGTACTTGCTATGGGAAAAGAAAGAAAAGAATATAATTTTCATCCTCTTTTGGATTTAAACATTTGGTCAAAGATTTCAGAAAAAATCTCCTGGAGCAGTTGCCTGCACTTTTATTCTACCCCCGTCATCCTGTTCTGAGTGCTGCACATGATTTACCAGATCCTACCTGTCTAAATGATGAAAATGAGAAAGCTTTTACCAAGTATGTATATCATAGAAATGTAACTATTACATACATTGTAGTGAATGTTTTTTATCTGGCTAAATACAGTAAGACCATTAATATGAATACTAAGTACAGGGGTCTGCTTAAAAACCCACAAGACGAATAACAAATCATAATACTGGCACAGCAAAAAACACCCTTGTAAACCATTCTTTTTCAGAAGCCTTTGAAGATATTAGCGGGTATTTGATAGTTGGTTTAAAGTCCAGCATGAACAAGATCTATAGAGTTGTGGAATAATGTATTGTGGACAGTAAAGGAAACCCCACTCTTTAAAAGTAGCTTGGAAAATAAACTGTAGAAAATATATGGTAAGAAACTATCCTGTACTAGCATGATGGGTGCTTAGGTAAAACCTGAAACATCTTTTTTTTTCCTAGATATGTCTGAAATCTTGACCTCATAAAAATGAATAGGAGTTTGACCATTTATTTGATCAAGGCCAGGATTTAATTATATAACTTAGGGCTGTCCTAGTGAAAGAACTTGGTAACCCAGTTGATTTCAAAGAAGAAATGCATTTTTACAAGTTGTAACAAATTTTAACTAAATTAGCATTTTAAAGGAATGTTTTGAAAGCATTTGCAATGTCTATAAGCTTCCACCGATGTCTGCAAAGAAGCTGTGAACTTCCTGGAATTTGCCTTCCAAGCTTTCTACCCTTTTTGTTAATTCATACATGAACTAAAAAGAAAATACTATTTGGACCTTCCAATGACTGAAATTTTTGAAATTTTATATGATCTGGACTCTGGTGGTGGAGGAAAAGAAAGACTGGATCAAACATAATAAAATATCCATTGAAAAGGTGGAAGTCTGGACAATGGAGCAAAAGATGTTTTTTAAGAATCTTGCAAATCGAGACATAGATGCGCCTCAGCATTCATTATCATAAAGTTCACACTATCACTAGGAAATACTGTTAATGCCATCCTGCAGTAGGTTAAAAGTTTAGGTTTTCCAGGTAGGGAAAACTGGCCTTTAATACTTGTGTAAGAAAATAACATTTCAAGCAAAATTACCATGCACTCTTTCACTTTGTTTCCTAGCAGGATAATGGGCTACATTCTCATTCTAGATGAAGGATTTACATGCAGGTAAAAATTGGGACAAGCAAAGAGAAGCGTATTTGCAAATATCTTATCTTAAGCATTTACACCCACAAAACAATGTTTTGTATATGTAAATAAAATTTTTGCAAATGCCACTGTTTTGGATGTGTTATAGATGTATCTCTACTGGCGCAACAAAAGGAGTTTAAAATTAGCCCTATGCAGGGTTATCAGTTTGATATTTTTAAATTGGAATGCAGAATTAGATTTTTTTTTTCTCAGTACTTAAACTAGAAGGACTCTTTATTGCATTACCAGTATAATTGCTACAGATAATACCAATTAGAATTAAGTAAGAAAACTGCTAAAGGAAGAGTCTGCCACAGAATGCCTTATAGCTTAACCCCGACCAGCCCTGCTGGGCTGACACCACAGTGTGACATAAAATCTCCCACTGCTGTTAAGAACCAACCAAGAGTTCTGCTAATTTTTTTTTTTTTAGAGACTATTTGAACATGTTTAAGTGCTTGCTTTTCAATACACATAACTTAAGTGGGCCCGGCATTGGCAAGTCTGTGTTTCTTTTTGGTGGCTTATGTGTCATGAGAGCACTGTGATCAAACAACTCCCTAATAACCTTCCATAGCTTATTATATAAGCGTAGATTATTTTACTGAATCTACTGTTCAAGCACCTATCCACAGGCCAGATTTCCTCTTCAAAAGGGTGGGTAAAGGACGGTTTCTTCTTGTTTCTTTTAAGAATAGGAATGCTGAACAAAGAAACCGATTCTAAATTTAGCTATTTGTTTGGCACATAATACCCATCTCTTTTCTCTTTCTTTACCTGTCTGTTTTTCAATTTACATAGGGAACAGAAACTTCCCTAGATTGCAGACCCATGCACTTCACAGCAAGCACTACTTACAAAACAGTATTTTGACTATATTTATCACTTCCTATGTTAAAGTCCTCCAAGGAAGAAACAACTGACCTAAAAGTTGTGGCTTACTCACTTTATCACTAGTGACCCCAGCTCATCTATTATGCTGCCATAAGAAGAATCAGACTCCAAACCCATTTGTCTGCTTTAATACTAGGTCTTTTAGGTTGCAAATGGAACAGATTTTTATTTAAACCCCCATCTAAGAGTGTCATTATCCACAAATCTGCTCATAAATGTTTTGGCAACTGACAAAAAAAATTAACTTCAGAAGAGGAAGCCATTAGGATGAAAACATTTCAAATCATGTCATTCATCAGATCTCTGCTCATCCAACAAAACTTGCTTTTGTTACAGGCAATTGTGGTGCTTAATCTCTGTACTTTTCAGCAACACATTTTTCTGATTAAAAAAACATAATCATACTGGCAGTAGTTAGAGACGGAAAAGACCTATTAGTTCACTAAGCCTAGCTCCCTTCCATAGCAAGATATAATCCCTGGCAGGAAGTATTTCAGATATTAAATTCATCCAGAGCTTAGTTTGAGCCACAGGACTCAATATGGAAATCCATACGTAGGTATCACTACACCTTGAATTTAAAGAGCCAAAATGGCTGCTCTTTTTTTTTTTTTTTTTTATTTATTTTGTTTGGTTTTTCCCTTTTTNTTTTTTTTTTTTTTTTTTAATTAATTTGTATGGTCTTCCCCCTTTTCTGACCTGCGTAATTGCAGACCGTGCAACTGAAGTTCAGCAGTTCTACATTCCGTGGTGGGAAATGGTGTGGGAAACCCCACACCAGGTCTGTGGTCAGGAGTGATGTAGCAGTGCATCCCTAAAGCTGCACAAGCCAGCTTCCACTGGCAGCTCCTGTGCTCCTCCCCGTGCTGCCGATGGGGACCAGGGTGGAGGTGCCTCATGGAGCGGGTCCCCCCAGCCTGACCTCCCCCATGGGGCCAGAGAAGAGACTACTGGAAGCCATCAGGGACATCTGAAGGATGGTGAAACACAGCATGCAGATAGGAGAGCAAAATGGCAGAGAGAGAAAGGTTAGGAAGGGACCAAGTTCTTCCCAACAGAGCTACTGCGTGGTGCTACCACGTGTGAAAGGCTGGTGGGGAGTGCTTTGCTGGACTTTCAAGTTGATAGTGATACTTTGCTCTCAATCCCATTTTTTTTTTAAATCATGGTTTGCTTTGATCTGTATAGGATTCCTTTTTCTAGCCCCACCCTGCTCCATGCAAAAAAACCCCAACCAAACAAAAAAAACCCATGTAAATGCTATTAAGCACCCAGGTTGTGACCGACTTTCTCTCTGTTCACTTCCTCTAATCATGTCACAGCTAAAGACACAGCATCCATCCCCGCCGCACACAGCACGGAGCTGCTGGAGAAGAGACAATAAAATACCCTGCTGCTACCGAAACATCAGCAGCAGCTCAGCTGAACCAGAGAGAGGGGCAGAGAGGAAATCTTTTAATTACATTTAGAACAGAAAAATTAAAATAAGAGGGGAAAAATAAAGAAAAATCCCTTTTGCTTGCAATCCTGATAGTCAAAGAAATTTATAAGGAGGCTATTCTTCTAGTCGCCTCCATAGCAGTAAATCCATCAGCAATGAAAGACTGTTCATGACCTCCACTCACCCTTTTTCATTTAGGCATCTCGATGCGGATATGCTCCTTTAAACATCTACAAGAGCTTCCTCTTCACCTTAACATTCTTATATAATGGTTTCTGTACAATTAAGGAATTATGAAGGCCCACATAAATGTGTTATGTGCAAAATTTATTGTCCATATATATCAATACCACTCAAAAGATTTAGCCCTATGTTTCATTCTAAATACAGCACTGTTTATGTGTAGCTAGTGCAGACATTTAAATACTACTTGCAGATAATAATTTCTTAAAAATACCAAAACACAAAAACCCAAGGACACAGAAAAAAACCCAACCTTTGAAGCCCACCTAAAGAAAAAAAAAGCAAAAAAAAAAAAGCAAACATTCAGCTATTGTAAAGTTTCATTAGAGGATTAGAGGATTATTACTTAATAATATACATTCCTGTTAAGAGAAAGTTGGCTATCTTCATTTTAATAGGTGCACCCACATTTTAATGTGCCACCCACATCTCATTTCTAAGGTCACTCTTCCAGCTTCTTTGCTTTCTGGATGGAAAGAGAAGACAAACAATTTAGCCTCACAACTTCTCGCATACAGGTGGCCTCCTCACAGGACAACACTGAATTAAATAAGTTTTTCAAGAAGTGGGGCACTTGCCCCTGCCTATTAATTTACAGAATCAGAGGAAAATCTGATTTTTCAGCTTCTGAAATGAATAGATAAGACTCCCATTGACTTCGCTGTATGTTGGCTCAGATGTCAAACATTACAGGAAAAATACAAGGTAGTTTTATGAGCCCAAATGATTCATCCAGCCAAAAATTGTTTAAAATTCAGTGCCATGAAATTTGTTACATTTTTATATTATATAGGAAATGTGAGTTTTCTTCTAGATGCTATAAATGTCTTTAAAGTGCTTTATAATTTAATAATATAATTATTAGAAGAAAAAGTTGACGTGATATTAATTTATCTACCTAGCTATATGTTTTTAATTTGAAAAACTGCAATTAGAAATGGAAAGTCAGAAATTTAACAGCTATATTGAAGATGATCAGAAGAGTTCTTTCCATAAAGGTTAACAAGAGATAATTACTTTCTCAGAAAATCACTAAAATGACATGATTTTTCTGCTTTGTTTTCACTGAAGTTTTATGATGCTCCCTTCTTGCCACTTAGCAATGAAACAAATGAGGTTAGATGGCAAAGATTATGAAGAAATTAGCAATAATGAGTCCAGTAACTAAAAACATTAGTAAAGAAAATTGAGTTGACCTTACTTTTATAATTATTCATTTTCTTAATTGTTTTTTTCTGGAATAATTGGAATGAAATTAAGTAATACAAAGTACAACCCTCACATGTGATCATGTATTTGGCATAGATTAATAACCTTCCCAAATTCACAACGCACTGCCCATTCTAGAGGTCACCTCTGGGCATATAACTGTTCTGAGCTGTGACCTCGCTACAGATACTCTGTGACAGTCATCCTTTCTCTTCTAAACATTCACTTTGGGATTAATACATGCTTGCTTCCCCCAGCCGTGAAAAGCTTGTAAGGTTTAATAAGTAGTCACCAATCAGGAGTTTGGGAAGTGGATTTAAATGATAATCACTATAGTATCTTTCCGGTTCTAACACCAACTCCAAAGCAACATGTTTCTTAGTAAATTCTTTTCAGCTACCTCCATGGAGCAAAGTGGAAGTCTACTGAATCACAGCTGGTACTGAGTGTGCTCCTTAGGCAAACCCAGGGAGAGTTGTCCTCTCCTTCAGGCAAATAACAAACACGCCTGTCCCCCTGCAGCTTGTGGAAATGCCAAAGGAGCATGAGTGCTACCCTATACCCACTGATGTTTGCAGAATCCATTCCTGCATTATCAAGTGAAAGAGTATGATTAGTTCAGTCAGTTAATAAGAGATAAAAACTGAATTCTTCTCAAGTTCAGGGTTACAGCCCTCAATATTTATACAGTGGACAACTTTGACGTCGCAAAGCTCTATCTAAATGCTATGTGATATGCAATCCCTCCCACCTCGTGTACATTTCTTTTGAGAGCTGCATTCCCTGAGATGAGTATCAGACCACCCACGATTCTGAGGCACAAAATTCTATAATAAAGGGAACAAGGGCTCTTGTGAAATGGTTGAAAAATCTTGTGGAGTATTAAATCATCAAATGAAAAACTTAAGGTAACCTTCCCTTCAGAACTCTATGAATCTCTTCCTTCTCCCCTTTGGTCTTTATTTCATAGGTAGATGAAGCTAAAGTACTCCACAGATGACAAATATTGAGAAATAGGTCTCTCAATACTCCGATAAATTGGAGAAGCATCATTGTTATTATTATCGCTATCACTGTCTTGTAAATGTGAACCCAGAGTACAGCAGCTGAATGACGTACCCTCAGGATACACACAGATCTATGGCTGAGCGAGAAATCAAAGCTGGAGCTCTCAGGCCTATGCTTCAGCTACAGGGTAGCCCCAAACCAAATCAAAGAGGTCTAAGGGCTTTCTCAAGTGAATAGATCAATCGTTGAGCCAACCTGGTTCCAATCTCGAGGTGGTACCCAGACTCGTGGAAGTTGCCTTTGGCATGGATTTTTTCCCCAAGTTTTATTGGGAACTTCAGTGTTGATGCAGATTCAGCATCAACAAAATGAATCCCAATACACTTTTGTGAATCAAATGCCAAACAGTTTCATACATGTTTTGGTTTTAAATTCAATTTAAAAAGTAGTACTAACAGGGAAAATGATTGCTCCTGAGCTGAGATACATTGTGTGTTTAGTTTGATACATCACCTCATACTAAATTTCAAATGGGAAGATGGGAATTAGTGGACTCCCTCTCCAATTATTAATCCTGCAGAAACACACAGAGCTCAATAAAGGGACACAATCCGAAGCTTGCCCTAGACAAACAAACTTAACAGTTCAGAGGACACGAAGGTAAAAAGTGGCATTCTGCATGCTCCCTTTACACTACACTCTCAAGCTATTTCCTTTGTCAACAGACTCAAAAGCTGATTTTTTTTAAGCTAACCACAAAGCATAAAGAACAACGTCTAGTTTACACTGCCACAACATGTAGCATAATTCGTATAAAATATTGAAAGCAGCATCCCATTGCACAAACACGACACTTGGCTGTACCCAGCACAGAAGATCCTGAAATAGCACATCAAAACAGTACCCAGATGCCCTTGAGCACGCTGCCTCTACAGGCTCCATCCAAGCTGCAGTCCAGCAGCTCTGATGTGATCCCCACGTGCTCTATGGCGGGCACAGGCAAAGCAAGCCCAGAACCCAGTGCATCAAAGCACCCTTGTCACTTTCCTTCTAACATCTAAAAGACGTGTCTGAGTTACTTACCCTCAGCCCACTGTAGTGACTAAAGAGATGTAGGTGCTTAAAATGGAAGACATCTCTTCCTAAATATCCGTTTCAAACCAGATACTGGAATTCCCCTGTTTATGCATTTACCTAGGGGCAGCAGGTAACCTGATGACAGTAACCTTTCCAGCCTGCATACGCAAACTAAACTGACAATACAGAAGCCCCTCTGACCTCTCAGATTAAAAAGACTAAAAAAACGCCCCTCGGTAAAAAAAAAATAAAAAAAAATTTTCATAATAACCTCTTAATTTTAAAATTGTATACATCTATATCCATGTATGTAATTCAAAGGGCAGTCCTCGGTCTTTCTGTGGCTATTCCCTATTATGTATTTATAATTACACAGAAATTTAACAAATGTAAACCAGCTTATTTAAACAAGGCATTACACACTGCCTGCTGATAACAGACCAATAAAACCTCATTCAGAAATGTGTCATTAAAGTTGTATTTGTCCATTCCTATTTATTACAATAAAAAAGAAAAGAAAAAAATACATTTGAGCTATATTTCCTGTGAGTTCATCATAGCCTGGCACATAACATTTGTGAATTCTATTCAATTCATTTAAAATTATTTCTACCACAGAGACAGCAAGTTAAGGACTGCAAGGAATTCAAATGATCACCAAGCATGCAAGATTTCTCAAGAGACAGCTTTCAAACCGCAAGTGAGGTATATTTTCCTTTAGGAATTGTACATAAAAAAAAAAAAAGATCTAATGACTACATATTTCTCAAAAGAAGACAGGCTTACTCATGTTGTGAAATCAATTGACTCACATACTCTTAAAAGGGCAGATACTGTTCTCTGCAGAAATTCAATCTGAGATGTGCTAGCTTACAGCAGTCCAACAAATTTCAGTAGTTGTAGGCCTAGCAGGGCTAGAGGCAGGAGAAGTGTTTCTTACTGGCCCAGACTCCCCCTGTGACATATTTAGCATGCCCTTCCCTCCATTTTCTCCCTCATACCAGTGTTCCATCCTGTTACTTTCCTGGCACAGACCCCACAGAACTGCTGCCCATCTTCTTTACACAAACAGTGGGAAGGAAGGAGGAAGAACCCAAGCATGCTCCTGCACACCAGCTGCAGCAGCAGACAGATGTACTGCACTGAAGAGCACTGGCAGGGCTGAAATGGTTCTTGAAAAAATACAGTGAGGACTTCAGATTTTTAAAATAGTAGTATTTTTCATCCATTTACCTTCGCTCTGTACTTAAGTTCCTAATTATCTTCCCTGCTCCATGCTATCTCACTTGTGGTTCCCCTTTCTAAATGTCATGATTTTCTTCCCTTGCTGGCTGACTTCACTTCCTACTGCTCCCATCGGCAGCTCCACCTACTTTTCTATCCCTCTATATTCCATTCTTTCCTAAAGCACAAATCCAGGTCTCTCTATCTCTGCTTCTTCTTCATACCTAATGACATTCATTTCCTTTAACCATTTCTTGTTCCCCACTACTACATTCTTGATCAGTTCCACTCATGAACACATTTGGTCATTCCACTTGCCATTATTCTTTAATGTTCTTTCTAGTGATAATTTCAGTAGTTCCCTCCTCCCTCCCCAGAACTAAGTTTACAACTCTTAATGCTCAGCTTAGTGTATAAGAAAATTGCTGTTTTGTGGGGGCTGTAAAAGAAGTTGAAAAGTTGAAAAGAACAGACATCACTTTTTGTTGTTGTTCTAGTAAATCAGAATTGTCCTGCAAGCTTTATTATCTGGGATCACAATTAAACTTTTATTAATCAGCCTTTATAAGGAACATATCTTCATTTTTCAAATGAAGGAAAACTTTTCACTCAGTCCCCAGGTTTGATTTACAACCAGTAGCACTGCGGACTCAACAAACAGAGATTGCTGACTACTGAGAACAATGAACTTGTTAGTTAACAGAATTAACAGTGCGTTGTTTAACTATAATGACAGCAATAAAACAGGAGATGTGAAGTTGATACAGTCACAACTGAATTGTAATGGATGAGATATTTACGGCAAAGCTGTTAAAACATTGAATAAAATATGGGAAGAGCAAAAGCAGATGTGATTTTATTCTTCAGAGTTGAAGCTTGTAAAGTCTGAGATAGCATGAGTAATAATCACAGGTTCTAGTTCACAATGCATTAATAAATATTGATATGATGCCAGTGCTGAAACTTTCCAGATACCGAAATAAAGTGAGAAATCATGCTCTTGCATTATGTATTGCTAAGTTTAAATTTTACGGCACACATGGCAATATATTCATTATGATATTACACACCCCCCTACACTATCTCACACACACACACCTCTCTTTATTTAGGACCTGAACAAGCATTCAATTTGCCAGTCACCAGTGTTACAGCCCCCACTGCTGCAGGTACATCCCCCATAGCAGAACTGACAGGATGGATCATATAAGAACTCTTTATCTATTTTAGTGCAGAATTATCCACCCAGGCTTCAATGGTTTGGGAGGAGAGTTTGGGCAGATCCGGCTGATTTGGCTCTGCAGCCTGTCAGCCATCACTGATGGGGTGGGATTCAGGGGACAGGGCTGATGAGCAACCCTGGGGGGTAACACTGCCAACTCCTCCAGCCAAACCCTAAAAGCATCTCCTTCCATGAGCTGACATAACTACTGATCACACACATTTTTTCCCACAGGGATGGTACTTCTAGCTAGAAAAATTATAACAACCTGATCAGGCACCAGCTTTTCTGGACACAAGTTATGATAGCATAAAACCAATATAAAGCTAAACCAGAAAACAGATTTACTGTGAATCTGAAGCTGTTTCCTTCATACCTGTTCAGACACATTTGTGCTGGCACGGCCACACTGCTAGCTAATGTGTGTTTGCGTACATAAAACACTGCACAAGTCTGTACAGACCTTTTTCTTTTGTTTAACTTCAAATACATTCATCTGCCTGACTCCTGCTGCATGACTAAAGGATAGGCACAAACCAACATTTTCTTTTTCCTGCTGATTCCAACAGAGCTACCTGCTCTCCTTCCTCCCCTCCATTCTCGAAATGTGCTACAGCGAGCTCACATCCCAAACAGACATCACCTCTGCATGTACATCCCTTGAGTTCAACCTACAGCAAGAGGAGGCTAAGCAAATTACCTTGTATTCCACATCATATGTTGTACAAACAAGACACTGAAATTTCTCCACTCGCTGATTAGTACCCTGAAAGTAGATGGCAAGCATTTACTGTGGTGTGTGCCACCATCAGCTTATGAAATTACATAACTACATATTATTTGATTATTTTTCTAGAAATTTCCAGTCTGAACTCCTTGGAAAGGGGAGATATATACCTATATATCTCCATCCATTCTTTACCAGAATGGATATAATTTCCCTGTGACTTAGTACTATACACATTTCTCTGTTAATCATCAACCTAAATCTCCAAAGGAAGAAACATAACACAACACCTCACTTCCTTGAATTAAAATTTCTCTCAATAGATATCTTTTCCTCATTTCAAACCACGAAGCAGATTTATGCTGGAACAACTTGATTTTGGCTGGTCAGATATAAGGCACTGTATACTGTGCATGAACACTTTACATCTGGTCTGGGACTCTCCTGCAGTTACAATCAGCCTAATTCAAAAGGTGGGGGAGGAAGAATGGAATGAACCTCCAAACAGAGCTCTCTTTTGAACTCTGTACTATTTAATGTAAATTATTCTATATGTGTTGGTTGTTCGTACAGCATGGGACTATCAGATCTGGGCTCTGCAGCAGAATCACACAGATTTTGATTTTGTGCTTTTCAATTTCTACGTAATTCCTATCTTCAGAACATTGCTCCCTACTACATTTTTGTGTGGTTTCTATTACCTCTTACCAATTTTGGGTGAAGGCTGTGGGTGTCACATTAGCGTGGTCCCACACACCTAGAAGCCCCAGACACCTTTATCTTGTCAGGAATTCGAATCCCAAGTTGAGAGAGGAGATTGCAGTTACCGTCACACCACTAAGTGCTGGTGTTTGTCCCCTCTCAGACCTGCTCCTTAATGTCAAGAGATGATGGTTTGAGCATGCTTCACTCTGTGACAATGCTGGCAATTCTTCATTTGAGTATCCTACCTATCCCTTCCAGAAATTCTCTCCTGGGTTAGACATTAGCTCTTAGGTGCAAAGCTTTCTGTGACAAAGGCCCCTCTAACATTCAATGCAACTGCTACCAATTTTACGCTTTTCAGAGGTTATAATTCCACAGCCATGGCAGGGGATCCTGCTCCAAACCAAAAAGTTTTCTTTTCACCAGTCCCAAGGCCTTGGAAAGATGACTTTCAGAGCGGAATTCTCCTTTTCTGAGACTGGGGTCTCACAGCACATGACTGCTCTTGGGTACCAGATAGGTGGGATTTTCCCTTCCCTACCTCCTGCTGCAATCTGTAATGCTCTTAACTCATTCTCAGTACCTTTGGGAGGAACAATAGATGAGGTTCTTTTATAACAGAATTGACAAGTTCTGATGAAGGTCTGTATGTTTCTCAGAGCACAAACAGCAATAAAATTTTCTCAATCAGATGGCATCTTGACTAAAGGATGGCAAAGTTTCTTGCAAACTTTCATGAATGTAAGCCATAAAAAACATTTGACTGTGGGTACAACAGGATTTACACCAAAGCAGTGAAATATAAAACAAAGTATAGAAATTGTCACCTGGTGTAAACTGGCATCAGTCCGCTGCAGCCAACATTATTCACATTGACTTGCATGAACTAAGGATGTAGCCCTGCAAGTTTTAGTCTAGCCTAGACAGCAAGTACAAAGAGAAATGGCTACGGTGGGATAAAACCTGACATTCATGGTCAGGAAACTACATTCAAATGTCTTTTCGTAGTCATCTGAAAGCACAGAATCCACATCCAGAGAACACGAGGGTACCTGCCAGGGCACTTCTCATTTATGTGTGAGCAGGTTTTGAAAACAGAATTCTAGGACCTACTTTGAAAACATCCCAGTTGTTTTCCCAAAGAGCCAAAGAGCCTTCAGGCTCTTCACATCCTTAATGTTATTATCCACTGGTCTGACTGACCCACACCTCTTCAGAATCAATGATGTTATTGATGTTAAACTGCACTGGCTGATTTAGATTTCTATGACATATGGACTCCTGTCCACTAGGTACTCAGCTGCAACCACTAAACTCATTTCACTTAGATCTCAACTCCAAATAGAATATTAGGGATAAACGGTCAGTGCTTTAATGGTCATTTCACACTTCATCATCAAGTCATCCATTCTCTGCATGTGCCACTTAAGTCTTCCATTCTGTTCCCCCAAATATATCATAGCAAAAATGAACATGACAAAACAAATGTTGAAAAAAGCAACCTTTGCTTGTTGTTGTTGGGTTTTTTCCCCTCTAACTAAATGGCGAATTGTCCCATTATAATCATTTCCTGCAAAATATGTATCTCCGGGACCTTCAGTGTCTCAAAGCAAAGCACTGCTACAGTCATCTTCTGTGTGGAGTGCTTCTGTTTTACATACTGACACGCATTTTAACATGAAAAAGGTCAGAGATGGAAACAGCACAGCTTGTTGCTGTGACAGCAGACATTTAACAGAAAGACTTCTGGACACACTACAGTTTAAAATAATTTAGTAAAATAATTGCCATGATTGATTTTTTAGGTCCCCGAGTTCATACCACACACTTTTGTGTGACAACTCCCTTCAGTGGTGTTTTTTTTTCTTCATTTTTTTTTTTCCTCCAGCAATGACAAGAAATGCATTTCAAATAAGTTCTGGGTCGTTGTCAAAGTTTGATCAAATTCACAAACTCCACCATCATTTGTTGGCCAAGACCAGCTTACAGACTTGTTGCCAATCCTTTATCCAAGCAGCTGGTAGCATAAGGCTAGCACAAAATCATATTGTTCAAATGAACTTTTGCTAGCCTGCCCTTATGACAAGCTAAGCCCTGTTCGTAAGGAATGCAGCACTGGCTTTTGTTGCAAACACAGATGTTGCTACAGCAATGGCCACATCAGGACTGCACAATACATCTGCCCCTGAAAATAATTAGTATAGATGTTACAGAAAGTATTACATTTGAGGGAGATAAGGAACTGTGAGATAGCAGAGAAATAAGTGAAGCTTTTGAACTTGGGAGAAGCACGAAGTCCATTACACATACAACATCACACAGCTTTGGATTCACTTCACGTTAACTACCCTGTTTAGGCACACCACCACCTACTAGAGCTAAACCCCACAGCGTTTATAAGCCAGACTTCCTCCATAGCCAAAGGAGGAAGACAAGTACATCTGAAAACACCTTCAGGGTGCTTTTAGACAATGATCAGCTAACCTTTGGAAAGAGATTTGCTACAATACCAGAAGGAAGCTCCCTGAATTTACTAATGGAAATATTGGTACAGTAATTATATCAAGTATATAATATCTATCTATCTATATAAACAGTATATATACTGATTCAAAGCTGCAAAGTAGATTTCAGTGTCAATTCAGAGAGCCAAGACCTTTCCAATAGGAGAAAAATTAGTAGAAGAGGTTACCATATTTACCATGAGTGGGTAAAAGAACTTTCATCCTAAAAGCAGGAGAAATTGTTTCTAGTCCAGGTAGTTAAGAGGGCTCACAGCTACACTTCTCAGAGAGGTGAATCTGATTTTTAAACCTGTTCCCAGTGTCATTCACATGGTTTACCTACTCTTTAGCACAAAAAGCATAAGCTAATCTTACAGAAAGGATCAGAATTTGAGATAAGCCACCTTGCAACAGAGTTCCTTCATGTGAGCCAATACATCAAGTTCCTGTGAGGACACATGCACAGCATAACAACCCAGCATCAGCAGTGACGAGTGAACATGAGATGCCACCCAACATTGCCTATGACTTGGCAGTTTGCATATTCTTCGGGTCTGCAGACCACAAGCAGCATCTAAAATTAGATTTTGCACTTCCTTGAAAAGTATCCCTACTCAGAGGGCTGTGCACAGCACAGCAAAGTCCATGAAGAACAGACTACCACAGTCACTGCTTTGATCTGAGGGCAAGGGAGGGGAGGACTGTGAGGGCCAAGGCGAGGGGCAGCAGCAGGAGGGTGTGGGCTACTTTCTTAGGAATGGTCTTAGAAATCCAGGTTGACTGAAGAGGTCAGGATCCTTAGGTTTTATTAACATATCTCTTAACATTTTGACTTAGAAACCAGCTTGCTTGGCTGGGAGACAGGTGTCCAACCATACCTTTGTACGGTCAGGTTACCAATGAGTAACAACATGTAAAAACCTTTGTCCCTTGCACAGCTTCACCCAAAATAAAAAAAAAATCACCAGTTTGGTCTGAATCACAGTCCTGATTAGCATAAGGCAATAAGAAGCAATTACATAGTAAAAAAATTAGGAGAATTCAAAGCACCAACACAAAATAGCAGTGGTAAAAAGTAATCAACTTTCATTGAACATTGTATGCAGAGGGGTTCAAAATCTAAACACAGGTCACAGCAGAGGCCTCTAGGAGAAAGAAATCAAAAGGGATTTTTTTTTCATTTCTAAGTATAATAATCCATATTTGTTCAAAATAAAATCCCTCTGGTGATTTCCATTCTGGACATGGAAAAAGGAAGCTGGATGTTTGTCTTAAATACAATTTTCATCAAAAGATAATATTCAGTAACAAGCCAGTAGATACAGAAATAAACATGAAAATGTTATAGTTCGTTTCACTCATCTCAAGCAGCACATGTTGGCTTACAATGGAAAAACGCTGTTCATGTGTATCCATATGAAATAAAATGATACAGAAATGCCAAAGATGGCCAAAGCCTCTCTCTCAAGCCCAATATGATTTTTTAAAAAGAAAGAAAAGCTTTAAAATAGATCAGTTTTAAACAGTTTAAACTGCTGTTTTTAAAAGAACTGCAACAGTGAATGAACTAGATGCACTATAAATGCAACTTTTATTTTGAGATATATCTAAATTAAAATCCCAGGCCCTCATAATTTTGACATTAGGACTTGAAAGAATGAGAACACCAGCTCTGGACCTTGCAGATCTCTCTCTTTTGTACCCAGAGCCTGCAAAGGCCAGACTTCAAAACAACAGGAAGAACAGTTTACATGGACCTTTCCTCTGACCACAAGATCATCAAATGACACAATACACCATTTTGCTTCATAAACATAAGCCTCAGCTGTGGAAAGCATTTATTCTTGGGTGTGTTAAGGAAAGTGGAGCTTAACTGCATTCCTGAACAGAGAGGAGTCTTTGAAGAGGTTATACACAAGAGTCAAGACTAATAGCAACATTTTGTTTTATCTTTTTATATCTTGCTAGCCATCTCAAGCGTGGGTTGGAGTAATAGTCTCTCCTCTCCTTCTGGTTTGAGGTGATGAGGAAGAAGACAGATCAGTGCCTTCCTTGACACAAGGACTGTGTGTATTCCTCACCTTCTTCCTTGCTCTTCCCCTGCTTTTCTCTGTACATGGAACATTTGCCCCAGAACCTCGAAGTGTTTCAGTACAAAAAAAAAATGTTTTTCAAGCAACACATAAGAGTGTAAATGTTATTGAGGAGATATATATAAAGTATCTATGTTGCACAAGGTTCAGCTATGGCAATGGAAAATTACAGAACTTGCCCACGGTCGCAGCATGTTCCTATTGGAAACACAGACCCCAGGCACCTGATTGCCATGGCCCCACTAAGGAAGCTAGACTCCACAGTCCCTATTTTAAAGCTAAATTATAATTTGTTCACTTCAAAGACATAACACAATCAACACTAGTGCAAAGTAGTACTGATATGAAATGCAATACTTAAATATATATTGAAGCATATTACTTCTCTCTCATTCTTAGTGTGCTTAATTTTGACAGTTCTAAACAAATGTCAAACTTGCTTTCAATTTCCTCCCTCCTCCTCCCCACATTTTGTGCTGGTGCATTACTAACAGAATTAAAACTTGAAAATAGCCTTAGGCTTTCTAACCACTTTTGAACAGTATCAGAGGCTTTTGTCTATTTCAGAATTTAAACTTGAAGATACTAATTTTGCCATTTTTAAAAATAATAAACTAACAAATGTTCATAGCAAAAATAATAAAAATGGGCTGTAAAATACAAAGAACAAAAAAGGAAGAAAAATGTATACCATATTGCAAAGGAAAAAGAGTTAGATTGTCAGGAATCTGAAAGGAAATCAATAGGACAACTTTGGAGACCCATTTCAATCTGTTGTTGACATTGTTTTCTAGTAGTAATTTTCTCAAAATGTTAACAGTATTGAGTTTGCTTATTGATTCTATTATTTTTGACCTTGCATTAGTGTGGGCTAATCTTACATGCCATAAAATTTCCTTTCACAGCTAAAGTTATTGTATGGCTCTAGGGGAAAGTTACAATCAGGTCACAACCCCCTTAGGATTTTGATGAGCATAAACCCGCAATAATGAGTTATTTTGGCTTCCTGTGTACCTTTCTGTTGTTTACATTTTATTACAGAGTTTAGGTGGGATCGTCGTGCCAGTGATCAGTATATTGACTGAAGAACCAAAATCATAATACATTGAAAAGTAGACTTAGAGCAGCTAGATAGGCTTATCTCTACGAGGGCCAACAGTATAACATACAGACAGGGGGTGTGCTGAATGCGGCGCGTTGCCCGCTTGCTGGTGGATGCAGCTGTGGGGGGCACCAGGGCACAGCCAGCTCTGCCAGCGCTGACGATTCAGCCACAAAAAGAGCGACTCCACTCGCCTGCTGTATAAGAGAGAAACACCCCGTAACAGAGAGGGTGACGAGATGATCCTCACAATATAAATTTACGTCAGGTGTTCTGATACGTGTACCTGCGAGACCTCATTTTCATCCCATTGTACTTATGCATTAATTACACAGCTATTATTTTTACTCAAGATTCCTGTGTTACGTATTCCAAATGAACAGTGCTAAATTAATCAGCAGCTACTACACGGTTCAATAGTTGAGGACCATTACCAGTACTTAAACATTTCTCTGAAGACAAGCCCATTTGTTTCAGGGAGAATCTTCTGTGATTCCTTTATGCTGAGTGCCTGAACACCTCCCGAGCCAAGAAATGGAAATTTCTAGTTTCAAGCCACACCGAACTGACATCTAATGCGCTATACTGGACATGCCTCGATGCTAAAAATACAGGTTTGTGTGCAAACTGCATCTACATTTGAGGCTAAACAGTTATTTTCATAACATCAGAAACAATCTGACATTTTGAGTTCCTAATATCTACAGCGGCTGTTTAGAAAGCATCCAAACAGCCAACAGTCAGGCTTATATCAAAAGGAGATATTTTGGATTCTGAAATCTAGTAAAGGTCTAGACATACCCAGATGTTCCTTACAAAAAAACTTTAACACCAGAGAAAAGACACCCAAAGATAGGCTAAGTGCCCTGCTTGAAGGCTGCATAGTATATACGTCCCCAGAGAAGAGAGCTGGAGGGAGATTTATTGTTTGAGGCTTTTAGCCTTAAGCTTAATTTTTAAAGGTATGTATTTCCCTAGAAACAGAACAGTTCCATTTAAAAGTCACAGGTGCCCTGAAGCTCTGCTTAGAAGATTACCTCAAGTTTCATTTAATAATGGGCTTGAAACTTGAGTCAAATTATTTATTACAATGGGCAATATTTTGGTCTGTTTTTCCCTTATGGTCATCTTAGGTGCTAAAAGGGCTCAATAAAAATTAAAAATGATAGCAACTTATACTGTTCTGCCGATGAAGGGGTTTTGTTGGAGCCATCTTTAACCCTGATATATAGTTCAAACCAAGCCTTCCATGTAATCCTAAAATAAAAGAAGCAGCAGTTCATCCCATTTTATCCCAGGCTAACGTATCCCAGCCTCATGTGCTGTTTTTACAGTTTTGATGTCCAAATCCTGACAGCTGTAATCACTATGGGAACACAAATGTGAGTTTGCACAAAAATGCAGTAATTAGGAATGGATAGACATTTACACAACAGTGAGTAACACAGATTTTTGTACACTTAGTGCTTGGAAAGCTGATCAAAAGAGGCATCGAGAAGACCTGAGAAGAGACAGATTTTTGACTTTCTGGACAATTTGGAAATTTCTGAAATGTTCACCATCTCACTGCATCTTTTTTAGCAAAAAAACCCCAAATCCTTGTTCTAAACAAACAGAATGAGATAAAAAGGAAAAAAGGAAGGGTCCTCTGTGTGTGTAAAAGTTACAATTTTAAAATAAGAAATTTAAGGAATACTTCAAAAAAATCAAAGACTTTAAGTATTTTAAAAAATAATTTTTAAACAGTAACAATTTCAAAACACAATTAGAGAAAAAAAAAGGTGTTTAAAAAACCCATGGTTTTGTTGGGTTTGGCTTTTTTTGTTTTGGTTTTTTGTCCCCCATAAATAGGATCAAGTGACCACAAGCTTGAACACTTAGGTTTTACTGAATCAGTATTTTACCACTGAAAACAGTGTAAAAATAGTTTCATTGCAATGGTGTCAAGTAATATTTCTTCACTAAATCATAAATGATACATCCCTTTATTAAAGAAATGTTTTGCCTTTTTCTAGAAACACAAACATATTAGGGCTATTAGGGCTTTTTATTATTTACTTTAAACAATTTAAAAAGACAACTACAAGAATAGACCAAAAAGTTGTGCAGTGAAAAACCCCATTTTGCTGTAAGGCCTCTATTATTCTTACAACTTCAGAAAACCACCTCCATCCAGCAAGCTGAAAATGCCATATACACCACAGCACAGTACTTAAGCCCACTAAGAAAATACTTGAGCACATGCTTAAATATTACCCAGGTTGCCTAATTTGTACTGTCTACTTTTGCTGTTATTACATTTTTGTGGTATTGGATAAAGAACAAAGGAAGAAAAACTTGGAGAAGATTTAAAGAACCATGAAGCCAAAATAACTTACAATAGTGGAATCTTTTTTTTGACCTCAGGGGAAAAGCGTTTTCCAAGACCTGATTTGATAAACAATCAGTTTTGTTTCTCTGCAGTCCAGTTAAAAAGGAATTTAAGAAATCAAAATATACAGGGATATATTTACTCTATAAAAGTTACATAGGCATGAGTAGTCTTAAAACAAAAAAATGAAAAGACTCTCAAATTCAGAGACTCAAAGATGAGCTGAGCCCAAGACACTTATTAGAAGATTCATCTGTAGGAACTTACAGAAGCTCTTACATGCAAGAATAATCATCGTATACGAGTTCCTAATGTGTGATTTTGAAAGGGGACCCGATATGGTCAGCAGTTTTACAGGCACCATTAGGTCTAAGTAGAAGTTGACAGAATTTAGGGGATGAGTCTCATTTGAGCTATGACTATCTTATATGTCTTTGGCAGTGCAAATGCACCTTAGAGTGAGCATAAATTACATTCAGTAACAGCTAAAAAGTTTCCAAAAAGCATCAATGAGAGGCAATGAAATTTGAGCTTCAAAGTCACTTTGGTGCTTTTTGAAACCATTACAGAAATCTTCCAAAGCCCTCTAAAAGGCAGGAGAAACCAAGACACCAGCCTGAGAAACATATTTAGTGACATATCCTAGTATGAACAAGGAGCTGCATATGTGTGTTCATATGTGTGTTCAGTAAGTATCTCATAAAATATCTGTGTGTTGATGGGTAAATTATAATTACTCTTATGGCTATGTACGAATGGACCTGTTGCTGTTCCCTAAGGATGAAGTATTTCTCAGGACAGTAGCTCTCCATGGATCATAGTGCAACGGACACGTGGACACCTGGATATTCCATATGCATAAGGGCAAGTAAAAACATTCGGTAAGCTTCTGTCTCATCTCAGAGATTTCTGAGCCTTTTTTGTCTATTTCTTTGGGCTGGTATTGGCTTGTTTGCCTTTTTTTTGTTTTGTTTTGTCTCGGCTCCAGCTAGATTTAGGGATTAGCACTACGGGGTATCATAAAGGGACTCCCCCTGCTGCATGAGTGCTAAGAGAGCTGAGCCAATGCCCTGAGTCTCACCTATCAACACCAGATTCAGATCCTCCTCAAAACCACAGACACTACTACATGAGCTGATCTTAGGTCACTCTAGGTAACTGAAAATGCATAGACTAATTTTTTCAGGTACTGTAGGAAATAGAGATTTTTATCTCTTCTGTCCTGATCAAAAACTCTTCTATCTGTGCCCCTGTACTACTGAATGAGGGACCACACCTTGCACGACATGGGGACATTGAGGAAATTGCTTCAGGCTGTGATTTTCAAGAGGAATGAAACCTCTCTTTCATTCCTAAGGACATTTGAAATGAGAGACTTCTCAATGCTGTCTCCTATCACCCAGCTTCTGCTCAGATTTTTGCTAGTTTCCTGCTGAATAGGAACTACCTAGCAGGAGGAGGATCTGGATGCTATTCCAAAAGGTTGAAAATTTTGGTATCACACATAAGTTTCTTTCCACCTATACAGTCTGTGTCACCAGATGCTTATATGACAAAAATCCCCAGCCCTTAGTTTCTTTGCTCCTCTCTGTTCCACAGCTCTAAAATGGAAACATCTGGGCTTCTCCACCCTTGGAAATCAAATGCAAAAACACATACTAAACACAGGGAGGGCTTGGGTGCTGCAGTGATAGTTGTAGAAGTTGCAGCTTAGGACACAGAACAGACCACAGAGCGTTTTATTGCCCCCTTGTTTTCTGCTGCATCTGTCTTTAAATCATCTCCGAGATACTCTTTCCTGTTTGTTACCTCAGAATTTGCATGAATTAAACTCATTTTGTCTACTTCACTGTAGAAAGACAGAAAATGATGTGTGTGTTGTGGAGGTGTGGTGGCACATTGAGTGGTGGCCTTAGGTTACTCCCTTCTGGGATTTATCTCTCTAAAATCCCCTCTGATCTGTTTCCCCCCCTTATTTCAAGTTTACAAATGAATTTTATTTGGAATCAAATTTAATTCATCGCTACCTGAGCTCTGCCACCAATCACTTATCTGTGCTCACTATGATATGTGTTTATTTACATTTATAGAATGCATTACAAAACCATTTATCCCAGGCCTCCAAGGAGCCTTTGCCACGTATCAGTCAGTATGCCAATATAACATAGCACGTGCATAAGTTCTCTAAACTGGTAAAGAGCTATTAAAAGAAGTCATGTCAGGCTCGGAGATGCACCAATGTCTATTCCCTACTCTCTTCTTCTAAAGTGTTTTTCAAGTTGTGGTCCCTGAGTCCATACTGGATTTTGCAAAATGTGGCGACGAAACATCAGTTTATAAAATCGTTATTTGGAGGGTAAAATTTAGCGTCCCAATAATTAGCAAAATGGAAATTTACATATCAAAATTTAAGAGGTGAACTCCAAGCCCATGGTGTCCCACTGCAGAGCACTACCAAAGGCAGCAACATCTCCTGCCTCTCTTCACTTTGGTTACAATATTACTACACTAAAGGGGTGGTAACTTAAATATGCACATATTAAATGATGATAAAGTCAAAACTGCTGCTGTATTTGCAAACCAGACTCTGAACAGAGCAATCAACCAGCATCAATATGATAAAACTTCCAAGAAATGCCACAAAGAATGTTTGCTGTAAGAAATACAGAGAAAGGAAGAATCTATGAAAGCACCTGTGGGTTTAGAAATTATGGTAACAGGTAGTAAAGCAACCACTGCACATCCTGTTTAGGTACAAACCCACTGGATGGGCCTGATGACTGATAATGTTCCTTGCTGCATTAAGCCAATAGCAAGGATGAGACTTCTCCCTTCCTCTCAACCGAGATGAAATAACTGTGCTTATTTTTGCACATGTATTTACATCATGAAGCATTTCCCAAATCCAGGACTGTTACAAGAATCACAACCTCCTAGGCCACCTTCCTTTGTCTGAAAACTCTGTTTCCTCAGTTTCTGGAAACAGCTACTAATTCATTATTATCACTGACATTTCTTGCAATTTCATGTGTTTCCCTAGCAGTGCCTGTTTCCTCAGTTTCATTATTATCAAACAGCTCTGCTGTGATAGACTGCTGATCCTCATCTTCATATTGATTAATTTCATTTTCACATGCATCATCCTGATTTTCAACGTCTTCAGCACAGTCTTCTTACCATGAGTCATTTGCAAGACAGATTTTCATTATTGGAATCATCTTCAGCGTAGGAATGTGCTGGACCAGTTTCAGGTACAAGGCCATATTCTGCTCAGCTAGATTAGTATAAATTAGAAATGCATGTACAAAACTTAATGGAATTATTCAAAATCTCCAGTGGAGTAAGGAATGAGCTGAATCTGGCCCACAGATTCACTCTGCCTTTTGGCTGTTTCAGGGAAGGAATATGCCAATCATTCTTGGGCTTGATCATTATCAATGTAATTAAAATGCAATTTATTTTTTTGGATTAATT
Organism: Jacana jacana; assembly: GCA_013400555.1. NCBI lineage: Eukaryota > Metazoa > Chordata > Aves > Charadriiformes > Jacanidae > Jacana > Jacana jacana. Next base: position 34,410 of record VZTM01010381.1, on the reverse strand, counting down.
TGTAGATTAAACATAGTCATTTTATTATGTTTATCTCGGACATCTAAAATATTTAAGCATTTAACATTACCAACTTAGCTAAATAAATCTTTAATTTAGTATAATTAGATTTGTTTAAATTAAAAAGTGTATTGATATTCAAAAATAGTTTCATATTCATTTGGAACACTAAATTAGAACCTAAAATAACTTGTAGTTGTCCCTGCTTTTTCGGGTCATGAAATACTGTTATCTAACACGATGCACGTTCTTCTATACATACTAATCCAGACCGTTACAACTCATTATGCCGTGTCAGCCCTTCAAGCTCGTCATGGTAAGAAGAGAAAGGCATCTGTTGCAGTTTAGCATCTATAGCTACAAAATGCTCTGGAAGGGTTCAAAAGTAACTGGGCAAATTCATCGAAGGAACAGCCATCACGCCAGGCTTGGCAGAGACAGTCTGAGCTGCGGCTGCTGGGTGTTAAGGGCAGTATGAGATGCTCCTCAATGCTCAGCCACTGGCTCCGCCGACAGGGCGCTGCCTGGACCTCTGGTGTGAACCCCGACATAAGAACATAATGGCTTTAACAGAAAGATTATTGCTCTCTAATGCCCTTCTAAAACCTAGAAGCATGAGATGAGGTTGCCTTCCTTTTAATGTGTGCAATTACAAATGTTATTGTAGGTCATAAAATTATCAGCTATTATATTAAAATCCAGTTCTAGAGCCAAAATTCAGCTGGTAAGAGGACTTGGAAAGGAGCACAGCCAATGGAAACAAATTGCATGATACAGACAGGCCAGAAGCAATGATTTGTCTTACATTTCAGAAAAGGCACGCTTGGGAGTGGCTACAGAAGCACCATTTCCACTCTTTCTTTTTTTGTGAACTTTTCTTCAGTGGGAACAGACTTCAGCCGTGCTGCAGCAAACGGTCAACTGTCAACCGGTAGAAAAGGGTAGAGAGATGAAAGAGCTGGGCAGGAAGAGGGAGAGGAACAGCAAGCAGGGATTGTGAAAAAGGACCATGCACAGGTTGGATTTCTACCCTATCTTATTTTGTCTTTACCCATCCTCTAGATTTCTTCAGCCTTTCTCCCTGAGCTCTTCTTTGGACTTTAAGCTGCTTTCCACATTGCCAAACTGTGGTAACCCCAAAACAGATGTAGATGAGCAGCACTGAACAGAATGGAGGGAAGGTCATGGTCTTCTTCCTATATGCCAGTTGCTTGCTACAGGGTGGTATTGGTGACTCAGGCTCACCTTATGCTCAGTCGATTGACTCGCAGAACCTGCTACAAAGCAGTTGTTGCCCTATCATCTTTCTGCTCTTTCTGGGGCACCAGACCCTGAATTTGTCTTTCTTGAATTTGCCTTTCTTGAGCTGCATCCTTTTCTTCAGGTTATTTCCCCTGCACTTTGATTTCTAATCCTGTGTTCCAACATAATCACAACCCTTCTCAGTTTGTGTCATTTGAAACAGTAATAAGCACTCTCCCTGCTCCGTCACACAGGTCCTTAATGAAATATCACTAGACCTACAGAAACCCACTTAATATCTTTCTAGTTCTCCAGTAAGCCATAGATAAGCATTTTTGAAGTGAATTTTTCAATTAATTAATATTTTCAGCAGGCTCACGCTGCTTACTGGGATGTCCTGAAAGCCCTCCCAAAATCCTGTGCTGAAGAAACAGACACCATCCACAGGGAATGGCTACAGTTTTATTTTGAAAGACTGTCACTCACATTTTTGAGGTGTTGGCAGTAAGCGTTAGCATTTTCACCTGCTATTTTTATGTCTTCCAGATGCAACAAAACAACATAAAAAGCAGGCTATATTGATCAGTTGTCAAGTTTTTTTCAAGCCTCACACAGATTAAAAACAATTAAAATTATATTCCAGGGTTCTTTTCAACTCAGCCTTACCATGGGCACACATGTGCACCTGCATACTTGTGTGTTTTCTTCTGAATTCTGCTGCTACATTAAATTATGCATACATTTTAACAACTTCACATCCAGTTTTACAATTTACATGAAGGCGACTACAGATCCTGTTATTTGCACTCATAGCTAAACATGCACCCAACAAGGTACGAGCAAGATTTCATGCTGATAAAGCTGAAAACAGTTTTGCCAGAGACTTTTTATATTTCTACATAGAGAATGTGGGCTAGATTTATCTATAGACCACATAAGCACAATGGAATCAAAAGATCGTTGTTTTGGCTGCTCATGTTTGCTATAGTTATTTTGCACTTCTCTGGAAGAGAAGGTTTAACAAGAGGTTAAGACGATATAAGACATTTTAAGGTGATTATTTTCCTGTCCTGCCACTATGCCCAAACTTTTCTCCTCTATCCACAAATTTGTGCCTTCGCTACAGCTGCATTTCCACATGTGACTGCCTCAACATTTTTCACATGTCCTCTGGAATTCCTTTTGCTGCCTCTTAAAATGGTCAGTTCCTAATTTTAGGAAAGTTTTCTCATCTGGTGAACCAGCTCTTAAAAACCTTGCTTTAAAAACCCATTCCATAAGTGCTTGCATTTTTCATGAACTTTGGGTGCATTTGGTCTCAAGAACGGTATATTCTCTATTTCCACATTACAAAAAAAACTAGCCTAACATCAAAAATCCCGTGCTATTAACAGATCATTTCGTTTGATCAGTTTAAAGAGCAGGACTCAGAAGTAACACATTAACCTTGATCCTATGGCTTCTCTCTGCAGCCATCAGGTTCAGACCATCAGGTTCTTGTGGGACACTGTACCTGTCTTGACTTTACTGAGCCAACTCATGGGGAGGACAGTTTTATGAAAAACTGAGATCCCCAGAGAAGGGTGTCAGACTTTGTGCAGACAAAAAGCTGGCAATCCTGTGCACATATCCTTCTGCACATCATAAAGAGGTGACAGTTACAATAGTGTTTATTAGAGTGGAAATTTTTCATGCTCCTGTGGCATCTGATAACTGTTATATGCACTAACGAACGACTCACGAATGGCCATTAGAGGTAAGCCAGAGCATAAAGTAAAACATTCAAAATTCAAAGGGAGCTTCAGACAGCCAAGACTTCTCACATCTCTCACACACCCATTGAGCTCGAAGCATCCCAGTAAAGGACCAAATACATTCTGCTTCACAATAAAGCCAGGAAGATGGTACAAAACAATAATTACACAGAGACTCTGCCAGCTGCCTGTATTCTTCCCTTTCAGACACAGGCGTTCCATAGACTACAAGATAATGGTCATAATGTGCCATTTGAACCAACTTTCCATTTAGCATTAATTCTGCAGGCATAAAATTTCACATTTGCAAATTAATGCTTAGATGTCATGAGATAAAGGTTTGAGTATCAAAAGGAAAAGGAGGTTGTTTTCAAATCTCTGTTTTTTCTCCCCAGCACAGTCCCATTCAGCCACACAAATGTCTCATGTGGACACCAGCAAACCTGGTGTGTCCCCGAGTGTGCACACACCTGCCAGGCTTCCCAGGATCATTTAAGAGACAGGCTGCTCAAAGGAGACGCAGGTTTTCATTTGGGTAACACCCTTTATTACTGCAATGAAGATGCCATTTGCATGCTTTCTTCCTAAAAAGTGCTTCATGATGCCTTTGTAATTCTGCATCTGTTGTGCTTAACAGCCTGGAAAACAAACAAGAAAATTTTCAAAATTTTCTCTGAAGCTCAGTATTGCAGTCACTGCTGAAGAGCAGGACGGGTCAGGGGCCAAGCGGCCCCAAGTTCTGCAGGGAGACATTCCCATGTTCACCTATAGCGCTTTACTGAGCTGCCCCACTATAGCACAAGTACCCTAAGACAGAAAGGTCTTAGAACATGGACAGTTATCAAACAGGAATCCATATGATTTGTATAGTCCATAGAAGCACTGTCATTAATACGTGCAGTTCCTTTTGTCACAGACATACACGATAGCATTGTCCCCTCTCCAGAGTTGGCCACAATACCCTTTTCTCTCTGTACCAAATATATCCTCCCTCCATATGACTGAAATATCAGATGAGCTTCTCTTCCCCCTTGTTTTTCTCTAGGTAATATAAAATTCAGCATCCAAGGTGCTCTTTAAAAGTAGGTTACCTCCTGATGAAAATTAGAGTTCATATTTGTGCTGACAATAGTGGATGATGTTAGTGCTGTGCTGCCTGTATTAAAAAAAAACCCACAGAACACTAAGAACAAAAGATACCTTTAGTTTCTTGCTAAAATTCCCTCAGTTTGAGTCAAGGACACCTTTCACCACTCCAACTATAGCAAGCAAAAGCTAAACTCCTACTGAATAGTGAATTGCTGAGCAACACTCTCACGAGTTTCACAATAAGCTATGGAGACTTTCATAACCGAGAAGATTTTAGAGGGTGCTTTTTGCTTTCTCTGAAAAGAAAGCAAGCTTGGATTTTTACAGGAAAGATCTATCCCTTGTGTCCCCCACACACCTCAGAGCTGTAATTCCTTCAGTACTCCTTGTAAAATCTCTAATCTTTACAGTCAAGCACAAAAGCTGCTAATATAAATATTTGCAATACTATCATATGCTGGAGAGTCTTGAGTGATGAACTGCTCTGTAATTCGCAGCCCACTAGCTGTGGGTGCTGTTTCCATTATGCAGAAGGAATGTGGTAGTCTGACAGAAAGTATTAAACAGAGGGAAGGTTTTACACAATGCTAAGTACAGGGTTTTGCCACTTCAGAGCGAAATACTACAATGTATTTGTACTACTTCTAACAAGACAAGGATAAGTAAATCAGGGTCACCAAGTGGACTGTTCCAGTGAGTTATGAAAGTGAGAGTAACAAACCTGAATTTACAATGCATGCCCTTTAGCTAAATCTGAAATTTGTTGCAGTTATTTTGGCCTTATTAAAGTATAATATTAACGTCCATAAGAGAAAATTTGTTATTACAAAGACACTTCTATACCAAACAATGCTATATTTAGAGACAATAACTATCCTGCATTGCATAATCTGGCATTTGTACCACAAGGGAGTCATACGGCATTATTCACTAATGACAGAAAGGCTTCTGGCTCCTTTTCCTGGTGTAATAAATATCTCTCCAGAGCAGGCAAAATGGAGGGGGTGTACCGTGGTACTGTGGAAGGGAAAGTTTTTTGGGGCTNTTTTTTTTTTTTTTTTAAATTGCCAATTAGTCTGAACTGTCCTTATCATGACACTTATTACTGCTGGCGTAATCAGAGTTAAATGACATCAAACTTTTAAAACCAATAATAAATCAAACAGAATTACCAGATCACTTCTGAAACCTCAGCTCAAGCTTAATCACGAAGAGGAAGCTGTTACTGTTCAATGCCCCGCACAACTTTGGCAAACTCAGTCAAAGGGGATGGAGTACCCATAAGATAGGAATCATCACCACAGACCGCAAGTACAGTATATGGATTTAGGCTACTCTTTCTTCAGCTGAGAACAACTGTTCCATGGCTGGACTGGTCTCAGGCTACAACACACTATGAATCAACTGTTCTTGGCAAACATAACAAGTTTCTTCTTTTCAGGAGATTTTGGCAAGTGGAGTGTGATTCTGAAGCTCCACTCTTAGAAGAATAACAGTGGCTGAATAGCAAAAACTAAGCAGTTATGAGAAAAAAAAAATTAAACTAATAAGGCGTACATACACCTATATTACCTAAATCCCCAGTTAAGGGAAGAAAAAAAAAAGTTTGCCTATTTCTTCAAAATTTATGGAAGAAGCATCATCTTCTGGTTTCTCTCCCCTTTGTGAGAGACTTGGCCTTTTTCAAACTTGCCAGAGTAGGTCTGATTGCCTGTGTTCTTTTTCCTGTCCTAGTTAAAAGTAGTTTTGTCAGTTTGATGATTTTTCCTCATTCTCAGCTGGGCTAATGCTTTGGCATCGGTTCTTAACGACTAACTGGTTTGCAATAAGATGGCCTGTCACAGACGTCTCCTGTGTGAGCTTTTTCTTTATCCCCAGACAGTCAGTCCTCTGTTGTGGTAAATCAATTGGATTGTAAAAAAACAAAGGATGAAAAAAATCCAAACTCCCATAAAAATAATCAAACCAGCATGTAGTTATGCTGAACAGAATCAAATCCGCCAATGTCACTAGGGATCTGATCTTTACAGGGGGTTGATTCACAACGTAAAAGCGATGGGTGTCTCTGAGAGATCTCCAGCCCCGCAGAGTGCTGTTTGCTGCAGGTGCACAGCCAAGAGGGGAGGGAAAGCAGGACAGCACGAGAACAAGAATCACACAAATATCTCCAAACCACAAAAAATCCCCCATTCCTCTGCAACAATCTTATTGGAACAACAGGCTGCAGGTTTATCAAGTTAACAGACAGCTGCTTTGAATCACAACTTTTTGCTCTGACTTGATAGCGCTCCTAATTCCTCCTTTTTTTGTCATTTTACCCCCCTCTACCTTTTTGCTCCTTGGAGCCCTTGGCAAGCTTTCTTTTCAATTGGTGAGATGTTTTTGAGGCGTACTGATGGGTGATGATGGGGTACCCAGATTATCAGCATCAGTGACTCATGAATTCCTCCCACTCAGAGCGCTATAAGGCATCCTGTATTTATGTGCCTTGTTAGCTTTTGTCATTCTTCCTTAAGGATGCCTAAACGGGTCTGACAGACATTGAATTTATGTTGTTATTTGTAATGAATAAAAGAAGAGGGCCACACCTGATAGCAGCTGGCCATTGCCTTCAGAAATTTTGCAGAAATGGAAAGATCTGATCCCAAAAGTGCAGCTTAGTGAAATCTGTATGTAAGAACTCAGGGGGCTGGGAAGATAACTTGTGTAGCTGCTTCTCATTAAGATACAAATGCACAATAAAATGGAATGCAGAAAATTAGATCTCCATGGTTTGTGGCATCTTGCCATTTACCTTCAAGTTTTTTTTAAAAAAAAAGGCATAAGAAAACGATAAAGAGAAGAGACATAACCAAAAGACTGGCTGAAATAGTGTGGCAGTGAGTAAGAAAACCCAAACATCTCAGAGCACTGACAGGTGCCCACAACCCTTCTCCCACAACCTCCTGAAATAGCAAAGGTGACACCCCCACACCAACCAGAGACCAGGGATCGACAAGTCATTCATCTCTCTGAATTCTACGGAGTTTAGATTAGAAAACGCCATCCAGACTTTCCCCTCCCCTACAAAGGGCATGTTAGACAATTCTTTTAAAAAGCATATTTCTAGAACATCATAAAAAGTATATTGCTTTTTTTTTATATAGAAGAACTGCTCTGCAACAGGTAAATAAATATGTTCCTTTATATTTTTTATGCTCTGGATGACACACCAAGGCATTTTATAGACATCAGGTCAGCACTGACACGTAACCATCGAAACCATCAGCTGCAGAGAAAGCAACAACCCATCTCAACTCTATCCAAACATAGGAAGTGAAGACAGACTCTGCATCACATCAAAAGTTCACCAGTCCTTTTAATAGGCAGAACACAATTCTTTATACTGAATCCTGCCAATCCAGTTACAATGAAACAACTGTAAGTGACTGAAGTACAAGGAGTTGATAATCATCCAAAATGAGAACTATTATAATATCATACTGTCCACACTGGGTGGAGGCTAGAGAAAAGAAAATAAGGAAGTCTACAAATACACAAGTGTCTGTGTCTTAGATCTCGTTCCATTCCAGCTGTGAGAAGTCAGGGTGACTTCAGTAAACACCAGACCAGAAAATGAAACCTGCTACAACCATTGTGCAAGAGAGCTTCAGGCACAGTTTGCTTCTCTCATCATTAATAACAAATATTCTGATGAGACACTACCATTGCAATCTGCTTTAAAACTCCAAAATAAGATTCCAAAATTTTTATGCATATTGGCAGACACGTATTTTATACAAACATGATTTTCCAGTCAGGTCATAATGCCATCTTAAACTCAGAGTAAATTTTTTGCAGCTAAGTTATAAACCCCTGAAAGCAGCACTTTATAATGGAAATGCTGATACAAGCTTAACCAGAGCAGCAAGAAGAGTGCCATACGCTATAAAAATAAAAGTGAATCATAAAGCAGTTAAGGTTTGATTACTAAAAAATACCTGGGCTTGAAATTTTTATTTCGCCCTTTGGTTTTTTTTTTTTGTTTGTTTTTTTTTTAATTACCTCTCATGACCTAGAGTCACTTTTTGGACAGATAATATCTAGGGAATTAGATCAAAGATCCTTTTTGTAACTTCAGAACTTCAGAATACAGCGCTAATGTGTTCGATGATCTCCTTCGAGCATATAAGATGAGACTTTGAAAGGTGTTTGGTCCACTTGTAAATAATAGCGTGAAGTGGAGCTTGCAATTAAAAATGACTCCTTCTCTAAACTCCAGCCAACCAAAATGGAGATTTGTAGGGGTAAAAAAAAAAACAAACCCAAAAAAAAAAAAAAAAAAGGAAAAACCTCCCAAGATTTTGAAGGTGCCTGGTAGGAATATTTCTTAATTGAGCTATGCTTTAGAGCTGCATGGAATTGTTCTTATTAAAAATTAAATAAGAACAGAGGAGAAGAACATGGGAGCTTTTGAGAGATTAGAGCTTCGTAAGATTTACTTAAAAGGTTTCTATTAGGCTTCAGGGGTTCTCTCACACATGAAAAACTCACCTACACAAAATAGTCTGAAAAGCTTGGGTTCCAGCTATCAGAAACTGCAATCACTTGATCAGAAAAAAAGAAAAGAAGTCTTTCTTTCCAATACAGCAGTATTGCTTATGTTAAATCCACATGGTCTTTTTTGTTTGCTAAATAATTATCACATTGTTTCTTTTTTTAACTAGGCACATTCATTTTCAACCTACAGTTCTTCCTGATATTTCCAATTTAACTAGTTGAGAACCAGCTCTATTTACTCATACAAGGCACCTCACAGTTGCCTTGTTTTGATACAGAGTTTGCAGGGGGCTGGGTGTATTTCAAGAAGCACACACAGCAAAAGTTTCTTTCCATTGACTACGTCCAGTGAAGCACAACATCCACAGGGGCCAAAGAAACTGTCTCTAGTTAAATAGTCTTCTGCAGGGTGAACAGGATATAAAACACAGTTTAAAGATCTTGCTGCAATTGCACGCCCTTCTGGAATTTTATCACCTTTCTTCAGCAAAACTGCAGGTTTGCTTTGAAATCCTTAAATATGCCACCTGCTATCTTATTTTGGAATCCACCTGCAAAAATGGAGCCTTAAGATTCATCAGATGGGGACAGAAAACGTTCTCAGTTCTTTGGCTCCCATCTGTGCTAACCCTGTCTTAGCAAGCGCACCTTCTGCATCATGCCAAGCTTTCAAGTATGGGCAGACTTTGGGGATTTCACAAATGAAACACTTAATACTTCTGGGCAACCCAAGGAGCTTTGCTGATCTTTGTTCATATTAAGTTTCTAGCTCATTCAAGTTGGCTCGTGGACCAATTTCCAATTAGGTTTTTATCAAAATCTCAAATGACACATTCCCAACCCATTCCCCTTTTTCAAAGCTATTACATGTTTTAAAAGGAGCTAATCCTGAGTCCCATGTAAGTATCAATGGGCACAGGAAGTTTAAAATAGAGCTACTTGGACTGATATTGCAGGTATGTAGAAATAAAAAGATGGTGCTAATAGACACAATATATGCTAATGTAATAGTAATGCAAACCTTATTGCTTGCTTTAAAGGTGTGCAACCCTTAATGGTCAATCAGAAATCTGTACAAGATTGCTCAGGAAAAAAAAGTAAATAAACATAGGAAAAGCAAGTATGATGGATCTTAATTCAAAAAGCTTGACCTCACTGGCTTTCTGGGTTTTCTGAGCTTCCCGCCCTGTGCTGCTGTGGCAAACCCAGCAGCCTGCCTGGCCACAGACCCTCAAGGGCTACACTACCTTTCCCACATTATAGTATTAAAATGCATTATTAGTGAACTATTAGCAAACAACAGAAGCTCGGTCTCTTTCAGTCTGAAATCTCCACTACATGGGCAGACTGCAAGGATGTTGAGAGGAAGAACTGATCAATCCCTGTTCGTCCCAGAACTGCAGCGAGCGCTGCTTGGGCAGGACAGAGCGCATGGAGACTACAAGTCCTAGTATTTTCAGCTCAGTACGGATTTACTCCTCCATCTTTATAACCCCCATTCCTAAAATACAGGAATGATTGAAAGCAAGTAAGTTGATGCTACTTCTGAGGCCAGTTCTTCTGGGACCTGTGTTATTTCTGCAGTTAGTTCTTCTGAGAATACCATTTTGGAGCTGTTGGTGTATCTGTGCTTTCTAGAGACTAGAGCCAAGAAAGAAACCAGAATCAATAATTTGATCTGGAATTTTATGCCTTTTTATTTATGCTACATGTATCAGCAAATTATAGTTTGGTATCATTGTTTTTAATTCATTACAATAAATACCCTGTATTCTAAAATGGGAGGGTGGGGAGAAGTAAAAGAAGATATCAAATAATTAAAAGACAGGACATGGTTAACAACAGGAGGGAGCTGAAGTTAAGGTAGACGAGGGCTTACAATATAATACAGTAAGAAGGACACTGAGATGGACGAGACAAAGACCAGACACCGGCAGCTGAGCCGTGCGGGTCCAGGGCAGCGCAGCTGTAAGGAGCTCAGCACCAGCCTGATGCTGATGGAGCACAGAGCCCTGCACAACAGCCCTCAACACATTTCATGAGCAAGAAGGACAAAATGAATGTACATAGAAAGATTTTTGAGCACATGGCAAGTGCAGCTGAGGGACAGGTAAGAGAGGAAGGGTATGATCTCTCTTACAATTACTTCCTATAGAAAGATGTGAAAAAAGGGGAAAGAAAAAATTGTGAGTGGATTAAAAGGTGTAACTGGGAATAATGGAAACTTCAGGATAAATATTAGGAATTAGAATTAGGGTTGCTGTGGACCCTACCAGTCCAAAAAATAGCATCACAAATTAAAATGATCTTTACCATTTCCTTGCTAAAGAAACAGTGTGTCCAGCCTGGAGAAATTTAGTCCTTGGGATAAGGGAAAAGGAAATAAACTAAAATAGAACCTCAAACTCCTTCTTACTCTACGATGTTCATTAACCCTTAAAACCCAAGAAATACATGTTCTGTTCTTCATATGCAATACTCATTCTTTAAGTGTTGTATTCCTGCTTTCAGCATAACTGACAATTATAATTTTCAATGAAATAGAAGATTTTCTTTATGCATGCTTACATAACACACATAGAATCATAGAAGGGCTAAGGTTGGAAGGGACTTTAAAGATCACCTAGTTCAAACCCCCCTGCTGTGGGCAGGGACACCTTCCACTAGACCAGGTTGCATAAAATAATGTTCATTCCCCATTTTAATATTCTATAATTTGCTTCATATCCCTGTAAAAATTTCATATTGCGACTGTCAGACTCCAGAGCCTGCATTATACAAAAATCACACTATGGGAGTCTGAAGAAGCCTTGAGCAAACCAGGTTTTCAGGTTTCTTTTGTTTCTTGGTCTTTTTTTTCTTTTCTTTTGTTAAATCAATAGCCTGCTAAAAATCTGACTGCTAACCATCTACCCAATTTAGGTATTTATAAAGGTCTCTCTAGGAATGTTCTGCTGTCTTAGGACTTTAATATCCCTTCGGAAAATGATACTGCACAACCAACACCACAGCAAAGGAAATTAGATTTCCTTAAAATGCTAAATGCTTTCTTAAAAAAATCTTAAAGGGATTTTTAGGTTTTCTTTAGCAGGGCAGGCTGCCTTGTGACTGAATATTAAACTATGATTTCAACGGAGGCGCTCTGCTCTTCAGTATTAACTCACACAAGCCACTCTGAGGGTCTCATATAACCTAGCAGAGAACCAGGATAACTGAAGAAACTTATTTCCTCTTTCTTTAACTGGAGATTACAAACAATCACTAATTTACCTGAAAATAGGTCTGGAGAGTCACCTAAAAATCCCAGATGTAGTACAAGATACAATCAGAAAGCAAATGATCGGTTTTTGACTAAAATCTCTTCAAGCTGGCATCATTACAGAAATCTTTTTTTACGCCTAATTTTTTTCCTGAGAACCCATTTTTATGATAAGTTAATTATGAAAACATTAATAATCAGAGGTGAAATGGATCAGTACATGCTGATAAGCCAGACAGGGACAAATAGGTATATTTGCCTTATTCTCTGTATATAATAAAAGCTTTTTTAAAATCTATTTCCAACAGAGTCAGGGACTACACCAGTTTTGTCAGGTGATGGTGACAATTAATTAAGCTTTGACTAACACTTAATCCAGTCATAGAAAAAAAAAACAGTGAAAAGTAGCAATGTTTTGGGAAGTTATTCAATAGTGAACTTAAATATGGTTTAGCACATTTTTATTGTAGGGACTATGCTAATCCAAACCTCCTCCCTCTAACATTGTGCTTCCTCAGTCAATGGTATTTAATTGTTTACTGACACTGCATTAGCCTCAAATCGCTTGCATTCAAAATGTACAGCAGAATAGCACACATGAAGTGAATATATCAATATTTTTGTATATAGCAGATATAAGTCTAACGGGCAAAGTCTCCAACTGCTTCTGCCATTCATTTTGATAAAATACTAGCCATGAATAATTAGTATTCATTTGCTCTAATTAAGGAATATAGATAATGGAAGCTGGATTTAGAATAGTATGAAGCAGTTTTCTGGGGCCCATCGTGCTCAGGTTGTGCCAGATCAGACGTGGGTGCTGCCTGCACAAGGTGGACATGTGTCTGCCAGCACCCTGCTCCATAGGATGGGACCCAGGGACAGATCCCTGTGTGGGGAACACAGGTTTCCAACAGCACACATGGATTGCAGTATTTCTCAGGTCCTACACTTCCAGGGCCAGACTGTGATTTGTGCCTAAAGCAGACATACAGTACTAGAAGTACAAGTCAGCCTAGCAGATGCCCAGATGCCTTCCTTTATATATTATTATGCAGTAAACTTGCATATGAGTGAACAACTAATACAGGTAGCAGGCAGAGAGTTTTTACAGCTCTGTTTGGTAGCTGGCTGGGTGCAGATGAGCTTTGCCCAGTGGCTGGAGTGACACAGGGAAGGGATGGAGGTTTGTTTTCCAGTTTGTCACTGCATCAGTCCATGGCTATGGATGAACTTAGCATTTTCCTTCCTCTGTTTACTCAGATGCAAGGCACAGAGGAATCGTCACACAGACACCACTAAAATTCAGTTTCAAAATCACTTGGAGAGATTCCGTTTAGGAAAGGCTAAATATAAGCACCAAATTGCTGTCAGACTCCACTGGCTAAAGCAAGCTCTTATTTAACAAAATGCACTCCCCCGTGGGTGTTGCCAGGCACAGCTGGGCAGGACCATCCTCCTGAAACACTGTGATGGTTTCCCCTTCCTCCTCTGTTTAATAGCTGTACCTGACAAAATTGTGGCTGTCTTCTTCAGGTTCAACTTGCGGGTTCAGCCCAGCAAACCACCCACCCACCGCTTTTGCACACCAGACTCTGAGGTGCTGTTGCACCTCAGAGGCAGCAATCACTGGCAGCTACTCAAAAGGCAATTTTCAGGCAGGAAACACACCTCCAATGCCTGCTCCATGCTCTCTGAGGATTAAGTAGAGGTGCTTGATTTCCTTTAACCGCTGGAAGAGCACACACATGGGCACCCGTCTCAATTGAGAGGCAGCTGTTCTGGCTCCTGTTACCTGCCAGTTTGATTACTGCCTGAACTATTTCTTTGCTAAACTCCATCACATTTAAGCAGGCATTGATTGAACAGCACTCATGATCTTTTAGCAGTCAGGAGGTAACTGGCAACATTACTTTTCATTGCAGATACAAGCACAAATCTAAAAATTACTTCTGTCTTGGTGTCTAAGACGCAGGTCCAACTTATGCCTGGAAAGGGTGCTGTTAACTGATGCTTCTCAGGAACAAAGCAGAAGAAAAGCACTCACCCAGTTAGTCTCTGGGCTCAGTTGAGGAGTGATACTGTTAGTAGCTGCTTCCAAAAACCATTCTGCATGAGTGCCCCTTTGCTCCAGCTCCCTGGGAGACTGGCAGTGGCACATCAATGCTGTTAGTCAAGGCTCCTGAATCACAGTGTGAAGGAAGAGCTGAGCTCTAGCCTTGTTGGGGACACAACAATCAGCAGTGGAGGTAGCAAGTGCTGAGCAGCACACAGAGCCCCTTTCCCAGCACTGACAACCTCCTCTGCCCAGACGGTGTCTCAGGTGGCTGTAGTGGACATCAGAGCTTCAAGACCCAAGACAAGGAGTGCTAGATGCAAGGCTTGCAGGTTTAACCACGTGTACTAAGAGAAACCAGGAATCTAATCAGAGGTCAGAGCAAGAAAATAGAAACATTGCCTGTGTATGGAATTTTCTGCTTTCTCTAGTGAGCAAGCAATTTTTGTATTGGCTATTGAGGTCTCCCACAAAGCAAAAAGACAGTAAAATACATTTGGGGTTTAGGAGCAGAGTATGCAAGAGTACCCATGTGGCCTGGGTGTCGCATGCTTCAAAAGTTTGAGTCATTACTTCAATAGTTAACATCAATAGTTGTGGGCAATACACAGAGCACTGATAACTGGAGTTCTACTGGGAATAAGCATGTTATATCTCTTGAATTATAGTTTTGATTTTTCTATCCTTTCAAAATGCAAAGTCATTGGCACTTAAAAAAAGTATTCCCACCTAGATTCCCTGTTGGCCCTTCACTAATTCCTCTAAGTTTTCAATTAATGAAAAGAAAACCATTATGCTTGTTAGATAAGTAGAATTTACAGTGAAATTGTATTTGGAGAAATCCACCTCTGAGCTTTAAAATGGTAAAGATTATTTCAGTGTTTTTAAAATCAAAAAATGAATACAGCTTACCCCAAATCCCACTTTTTTGTTCCCCTCTATAAAATACCTTCTGGGAGGAGGCCAAATTACATACGAAGCACTTCTAAAGGGCTTAATAACACAACCAGATTTGATGTGAAAATGGTTATAGATTCTGCTCTAGAGTAGTGCTAGTTGGCTCAGCTATAAAATATCTATATCTCTGTATCAATGATAGATGACCCAGTATAATAAAAGATCTTGACTTGCGTGTATGTTAACAATTAATGGGATGTATAATGTATCACATACTGTGTGTGGAAGGTAATAAAGAGGTGTAAATGAGAATTACACTGGTTAATTGGTGTCATTAATGGTTCTTTTGTTCTGCTAGAAAAGCAGTATCTTACTCCAAAGATGATATTGTAGGGCTGACTGCAGACTTCAAGTCAAGAGTTGAGATGAGTCAAAAATGCCAGCTCAGCTATGAAATTGCTTCTGCAGAAACATGCCCTGATATGAAAACTCCTTAAAAACCTAGATTCAGTCTTGTCAAATGGTCTGGTTTCCCTCTTCTTGATGTTGCCCTCAGACCTCACCCACACTTTGCAAAGCAGATCACCATATGGCTCCCTACAAGAGATCAGGCAATTGCTCTCCACGATTTCCAGGCAGTCACAGCCCTGGCTGGATTTCTTGTTTTGAAAGAGCTTAGTCATCTTATGAACCTCTCTGCTAAACCTGTCCCGTTTCTGTCCATGTAGCACAAGAAGAAATTCACTGCAGTAATGAAGCTGTGATAACCATTTTCACCTCTTTATCAGTCTTATTTTCTTTTCTTTTTTTAAAATTCACCTAAATTCACCGATGCAGCTACTGCCCTGCCACAGAAAACACACAGTGATCCTGACAGTGAAAACCAGAAACTGCTGGTTTTGATATTTAGGATGGACTGGCTTAAAAGTGGGTGTTACTGTGTGTTGTTGAGCCATTAACATCTAAGCAAACCCTCGAAGCAAAGATTTTGGATTCTAACAGCTTCAGTAAGGCATAGGACATATGTAGAGCCAAGAAGAAAGGCTGGACTAAGAGTTATCTTCCTTCCCATGGATCTAGTTGTAAACAGAAAAGAAGAAAAAGGGTTCCAAGATCAGGGCAGAAGGCAGGCATGGAAATAAGGAGTATGTATACCATTATAGCAACACTTCTCTTTTGTTATTTGGAAAACCAGCTTCACAGAGCTCGGTAAATTAAATCCTGTGATCATCAATTGGCTAGAACTCGTGTAGTGCTCTTTATACAGAACTGTCCAAACATTTTGTGACAGATAGGTCCTATTCCAGCTATTGTGAAATAGAAGGGGAGGAGTTAAATAAATAGCTTCTCCCAGTTGGGAGAGGAAACTGGTACCTTGGAGAGAAAGCCAGGTTTCCAAATTCTACCACATCCACAAGAACATGCTGATATTCCTCTGCTTGAGAAAAGAAAGCATGTCAAAATGCAAAGCACCGCAAAGCCTCTGCCACTTCAGTACAAATCTACCAGCCAGTGGCTCTGACTCGACAGCCTGGGAGAAGAGCCAGCATGCATACATCATTTTAAAGGTGAAATCTACTAACCACACCAAAAAATATTTAGCAATTATAATAAAAGATACCTTTTTAACGAGTGACTTTTTAATCAGCTCTACAGTGCTGTAAATCAAACCATGCAGGAAGTTTTCCAAAAGAGTAAGTGCTAGAGCCACTGAATTTAAGTGGTCTGACAAACGATGGGCTATATAGTGCCCACTGACGTGATCAGGAGCTCTGTAGTGGATTTAAGGCAATGCAGAACTCTATAAAATCACTGTATCATATTCAGAGTTTTGATTTTTACATCCTTCTTCAGTATTTGTGTGTTAATTTAGCACTTGTAGAAGGTGCCAGGTATACCAAGGGCCTATTCAAGCCAAAGCACCGGCTCAGCACGGTGACAGCAACACAGGGCTCTAGACATGCTGCTAAATTTGACTTTCAGTTGCAATGGAATAGAGAGGTACATCTATATGGGCAAGCTCAGACTGATGCAAAATCCATCTCCCTATGCTCTTGGGTTGGTGGACATGGAGAAAGCAGGCAGAGATGCCTCCTGAAGTCTGCCCCTAACTGCACCTCCAGATACAGCTGTGCTCAGTTTCATTCTTGTGAATCTACTGTAGTGACAGCTGTGAAAGACAAGTGTGAAGGTCAAATACATGAGATCCTGATGGGAAGCTTTATGCCTAATCTAAAATCTCTGAGCCTAACATGATTTCTTGCAAGATATATGTCCTGAACAGTGACAGACCATACAACAATCTTTTCTTTTTCAAGTATACCATCATGCCTATTGTGTCTGAGGCCAAAAGCAGGATCAGCGCCCCAGGGCAGTGGCTGCTTGCTGAATACCCAAGCAGTGAAAGACAACATTTACCCACAGAAGGAAGGTCCAGATTTTCCAAATGTTGTTTAAACATTGCTCTGGCCACCATTGCTAAAGCTAAGTTCTTTAGAGGGTTAATGTGCCTTTTAAAAAGTGACCTAGGCACACTGGAAAGTTCATGTCAATTAACATTTTTAAGAAATGAACAATAAAAACAATAAAACCCCCCAAGCAATTGCAGAGATGAAAGTAGCCATCAGTCAATCGAACAATTCACGCCTGTAGTAAGCTACTGTTGAAATGGGATGCCTGCAGAATACCATAAAGACAGACCATAATACTGTCACTCTGCTCAGCCCCAGTTACCACCCTGACCAATGCCCTAATTTAATTAGACCTGGAACCAGCCTTGAACCTCAAAACCAGTACATTCCCCTATCTGGCTGAATAGCATTAACTCAGATGTTTGGGTTTTTTTAACATTCACTCACACCGCAGACATCTGTAGGTTTTAAAAATTTTAGAGCATTTTGAGTGCATCGTTTCTCTTGAACAAATTTGCATAACTAAAAGCAAACAGGCGATATAAAAATGCATTTGTGTGATCATCATTTTAAGGGGTTGACTAAAACCTTTTTAGGGAGACAATTAGAAATGCAGAGGGAGTGTGGCTGATTTATGTGTATGACAGATTCACTAACTACTCTGTCTTGGTATATTCTGAGCTCTCTGTTCCCATCACCAACTGGTAAACACCCCTATTAAATATTTCTCTTTTGACCTGTATGCTTATATTTCATTAGCATACATTACACATGGGCCAATATCAGAGTAATTTATCCAAACTCAAGTTCTGTTGGTGCAGTTGGTTTTGAGACTTGAAAGTTGCGTGCAAAATTAGAAGTCAGATAGAAATAAGGTCCTTAAACTACCCAGAACACAGTTGTGGTTTCTAAATAATTCAGAGGTTATTTAACCTTAAACTATTCACCTAAAATTTTTACCTGTGTTTATTTGGATGATACAATGATGAAGCAAGCAGAACAGCATACTATGTTAAGCAAAGCAACTGAATTACATACACATTCTGTCTGTCTTTCTCTCTGGCTTTCCTTCCCAGCTTAATGTTTCCAACAAACAACATAATTTCACCTCATTGCCTCCCTCCTGGAACTATCCTCATCAGGGGAATCTGAAATGAATTAAACACATGTTTCTTAGTTATTTGGGTCCTTTTTCCATTTCTCAAGGACTTCTTATGATAAGATTTCTCACCTATAATTAATTACTCCACTTGCACAGATGAATGCATTTTCTCACAACACTAACAGTGATGCAATTTAAAAAAATGCAACACCTTTTTTTGGTAATTTTTTTTTTTTAAATTTAAATGCTACAAAAGCAGTCATCAGCTGTTCTGAAACATGCACTACCTTCTTGCACAGGCATCACGAGTACTGAGGACCTGTGAACTCACCATTCTCTTTGAAGTGCTATAGAAGAACAACAGGGCACTTCCTAGAGAGTCACATCATTTTTCTTGGGGAAGAACCCACTGCTAGGACAAGATACAGCCTTTACCATCACATATGTCTGATCTAGGACTTGTGCTTGCAACTCTCACTTCCTTGGATGGGAAAGGGGATGGCAGCAAAGAGAAATATTGGTAGCATGGTCTGAAACATGAGGCAGACCCTATTCTCTGGTTGCTGGTTAGGAATTGCTCAGAATGTCTTATGAGAAGGAAAAGTATTTTGATTTAAGGTAAGAAAACATCATGCATATGTCGAAATTCTCACATTGGCTGCAGAAGAAAAGAGCTCACACGTAAGGCAGTCTGCATGGCTACCTCATGAGACAGAAATGAGAACTCATGCCTACGCCTTTGCCACTCTGTATTGAGTCAGCAGTCCAGCCTAAGGAGATGTTTCAGATCCAGGCTCACAAATAGATCAGATTCCAGGGAAGATTATATATACAGATGTGAACATCATCACTTTGACAGGAGCTAATAAAGATCTCACAGAAAAACATACCTTATGTAAAGTAAGGATGAAACAGCTAACTGAATAATGATTTCATGACAGGAGAAAGAACGAGAATAAGCATAAAAAGCTATTCCTCTTTTTTTTTTTTTCTTTCCCATCTTGTAACTCCTGAAAAGGGACAAGCTCCCCCCCTTACTTTAGACTTACACAGTCTTATAAACTTCAATGGGCCTCCACATGGGTAGAGGCTGTGGGAGGGCAGCACTGACTGCAGCAGCTGTGAGCGCGCTTATCCCCAGCAGCTCATCTTTCCCTTTGCCTGGGCTCTGAGATTAGTCACCTCTGACACTGCCAAAGGTAAACCACATTTAGAGGACAGGAATAACAATTGTAACATTCAGTATGTCACCAGAGTCCTTTATCCTTTTATTATTCCTAGTCAGCCTGTCAGGAAACATTTGCTACACACAATAGTGAAGAAGCATGGCACCAAGTGAATAACCAGAGACTAATCCTGACCAACCTCGAGTCATTATTTCACCCTCATTCTTACAGGACGAGTTTCTAACAGAAGGAGCAAAAGGAAATTTTGATATTCTTTTCAGCCTTCATTGGGGTGAGGTTCTCTCTGCTACAATCCTATTATCAACAATCCTGATGAAAACGCATTTGTACTCCTCTGGTTTAAGGATGTGGCCCAAGATGGTTCAGTCCAGACTGTCACCTTACCTTCACAGGCTTTTAGATGCAGTGCAAGGATTTTAATTTTACTTGCTTTATTCTGATCTCAATCCAGATTAGGTTTAAAAGCTGATGATCAACAATGAATCAAGTTTACTTCAAATCATAAATCTGACTGTACTCAGTGTGCAGCAGCTCTTAAGGAAAACAGACTTTCATAGAAGACATCATTTTTTTTCCTTTCCCAAACACATCAACTTAAGACAGACCTCTCCAAAATTTCACTTTAATTTAGTTGTCATTGACCTCTTCACAGAGCTCACAGCTGAAAAGCACACATCACATTGCCTCAGAAATCAGGGAAAGATTTAAAAGTAAAGCTACATGGTATACAGTACAAGCTCACAGATAATAGATGTATTACAATGTATTTTGATCTCTGGGCCAAAGAACAGACGCAGTACTATTGATAAGAATTGGATATACACATCCAGAGGTAGAAGCACATGTTTGTTTGCTTATAAATGATTTTTAAGCTCAGGAAATAAATATGTCAAATATTGGTTTCACAGACCCCTTCAATTCAGGTGACATTATGAAGATCAGTGTCCTGACTTGAAATAATTTCTGTTTCAGGGAGCTCATTCTTTGAAGCAAAGAACCTGAAAGTTTATAATGCTCTCTGGAAATAACTAATAATTTACTACTTAAGATATAACTGTGCTCTGTAGTGTACGGACACGGAATAAAATCCTGGACCCACTCAAGCTACTAACAGAACTGCCACACTTTAAAAAGCATGTTAATCTCTGTAGTTCACAGTCTAAGAGCAGATATTGGGCCCCGAAAAGTTTCATTTGAACTTCAGAGAATACTTAATCTGACTAGAAACCTTTCACTGATTTTAGGAATCACTTGACTGAGTCGAAGCAACTGCATTATAACACATGTCCAGAGATGTCAGCGGATAATATTTATTTAAACAACAAATGAGACCATTTTAAAAAAGCCATGGCAAAACGACTCACAAGCAAAAACCAAGCTCATATGGACACAGAACAAACAATAACATGAAAGAAAAAAAAAAAGTAAACCAGTTCAAAATCTTCAGTGAAATAGAAAACTGGTCCTCGCTTATAGGAGCTCATGATTAAAAAAAAAAGGAAAAACGCACCCTGACAGTGCCCTTTTAAGTGTACAAGCTTTCTACACTGAAGAATATAGTCTGGTTGAAATTAGTATAAATCTCCCAGTGTATTAAAGCACCAGAAGATGAGGGTAGCTATGGTAATTCTAGCACTTTATTAAACACCAGACAAATTGAAGAGTACATTTCCTGCTTTTTGAAAGAAATGAATGATATCTTCTGATTGGGGAACGCTAAGGGCAAAGGAAGCTGGCTGAAACAGCTTAAAACAATACTGCAGTACATTTATCAGGACATTTAGCGCGGCTTTTCATGAGAAAATGGTGGAAGGAGAAGGGGGGAGCGATCTTTATGGCTAAAATTAATTTTATTGCAGTACTAACTAACCCTCTTCCCCCCTGGAATCACACAAATAAAGAAAAATGACTGGGAATGCTCTTCCTCTTCGTGATTTTTCAGTACTGGTTTGTGTTTTCAGCAGCGCAGAGCTGGATCTGGGCTGTGCACTGCACCATTCTTCTGCCCAAACTACAGCACGGAAAACAGATATATAAAGAACGAAGAACCTGATTAAGAAAAGTACATTTATATTTTGACTGTGTTTTATTTTTAACATAAAACATCTTGAAAAAAGTTTTATGATTTAGCATTTATGAATGACTAGATTTTAAGAGAATTGTAATATTTTTTTAGGGTATTTCAGCTCTATGAGTTATTTCTTGTAGATTCAGATAATGACATTATAAATCTTTCTGTGGAGGCAATTACTAAGGCAGAAATGGCCTATTCCCCATTGGCTTTTAGGCTCAGCTTACTGACATATTACAAGCAGGCTTACCATGGTCATTAAAAACTGATCTGGGATTTATTGTACCTCTTTAAACTCTCAGTACTTTGAAAAGTATTGAACAGAAAGGAATACAAGGTGAAGTTACAAAGAGATCCAACGAAGCAATCAGGGGAAAAATAGGCTTAATTTATCCCAGCAAGGCCCACCAGAAGCGCCACAAAAATATTTGAAATTGAGCTTTGAGTCCTTAATAGAGATCACTCACAAGAGCTATTAATCATATCAAATGGAAACACTTTTAAACAGAGGGTTTGGGAACATAAAGGACATCAACACAAGATTACAGGGCAGAAAACAAAGCCAAGATTTTAAGACTGCCGATAATGACAAAACAGCTGCCTGATGCAGTAGACGAGAATGAAAAAAATTCAGCTACAGCAACTTTTCTTGCCTAGATCCCGATCACCTGCAGCGCAAGCAGGAATTTTATCTATCCCTTAAGTTAACATCAGACCTCAGATCATTGCACTGTGGTCGGTTTTCAGGGTAATCTCTGGTGGCCAACAGTGGAGCGGGCATTCGAACAAATGCCTGAGAGCACAAACGCACCATCACCCTGTGCAAATGGATCTAAAAGGAGGCCAGAATAAGAGAAACACTGATTACAGCACTGGATTTGCGCAGGACTGGGGTACTCATTAGCAGGCAAAGGTCAGTGACAAAATTTCTGTTTCATCATCTGCCAGTTAACCTTCAGTTCCAGGTTGCCAATGACGAGCTGCAGTCCCAAACTGTGTAAGAGCCCTTGTTCCTCCAGGACATACCTTGGGGCAGAGGGTTTGGAGCACTTGGGATACTGCCTGGTATAGTGGACACCTTCCACTCTTTGTGGCTTTTGTCCTGAGAAAAAAGCTGCCTTCATAGGAGTTAATTGCTGCTCAAGGGATCTAGCTGGTGGCTATTTTATATTCTCCTATGGCCAACTTCAAGAATCCCATTAATTTTAGGAAAGAACTCCACCAACAGTGTTTGGTGTCTCAGGGTGTTATATGGCTTCACAAAATACAACCTTTACCTGTATTTTGCTCTAAGTAAATAACCAAACTCCTAGTTTAACCAACACTTTCAGGCAATTGTGGTCTGCTAACAGATAAAGCATATAGCTTCATTGCCTCTGATTTTTTAGAGCACCGTACTTGGATTTAATTCTAAAAAAAAAGGTGGCAATTTGGTTATCTTTTTAGAAAGCTGTGAATGGGCATTAGATTTGCAATGGATAATCTCTACCTTTCTGAAAACCATGCTACAGATGTTTGAAGGCTGTTGATCTAAGAATTAAATGTCACTTCTGCCTTGTAAGTCATCTTTTGCTTTCTCAAGATGATCCTGACAGGCACATACATATTCTAATGTTGTACAGTATGTTAGGTTGGTCAACACTCATTTTAAAGAATATGTTTTAACATAATATTCATTTCAAACCTGGAAACGAATTATTACAGGTAGTCTAAAAATACAGACCTTTCGTCAAGTTTGCATTTTCCAGAGAGATTTGTCACTCTAAAATTCTCTTTACTTTTCACCAGGAATAAACTGAACTGTATTTGAAAATAATGGCTTTAATTATAATTGGCATATCTGAGCCTACAGCTAGTGCCAGTCACTTTACTAAGTGACATTACTTATGACACTGGCAAGATCAGAGTCTTTTATCACTTTTTTTTTTTTTAAATTATTAATAGAAGACCAATTTCCAACCTTCTCTAATACCTGATTATCTCTGGATAACTGGAGATGGGTAAAGATAGAGGATCACACCCACACACACTGGGCCCCACTAGTAATCCCTAAAAATCCATGGTATTCAGAGTACAGAATCTTCTCAAGATGAGCAGAAATTAAAAGATTTACTTCCCCTTTGACTAAAGTGGTTGTCATACAATTGCTGTATATAAATCAGGGGTGAGAAAACCTACGCCTCAGAACTAGGCACAGCCCATGACCTCAACTCATATTTTTGGTGCATGCTAGTGCAAAATCCACCAAAAGTGCCTGACAGACCTGTTCATCACTGCTAAAGTGAGGAAGAAATATTTGCTAGTAGAAATGGCATAGTACAGCACCAGCACCTGAGGGGGAGAAAGTAAGGGCTGGCAGGAGAGAGAAAGGGGCTGAGACCCTCCATGATCCACCAGCCTGGGTCCAGCACCAGGGGCAGGCAAGATGAGGGGTGCAGCATTACATTCTTCTGTCCCTCCTCTTGCTCCTCATGAATTTGCCTTGTATATACAGCCCGGCTTTGGCACGCTTTCAATGCATATCTAGCAAAACTTACCAAGGTTAGTGCAATCTTTAAGAAAGAATAGCAACAGTGCAGGTTTGTTCTAACTAAATTCACCTTTCATTAGTGAACAAAAGGCATTCTGTAGATCTG
Source organism: Jacana jacana (assembly GCA_013400555.1). Classification (NCBI taxonomy): domain Eukaryota; kingdom Metazoa; phylum Chordata; class Aves; order Charadriiformes; family Jacanidae; genus Jacana; species Jacana jacana. The sequence continues at coordinate 10,167 of VZTM01010381.1, read as the reverse complement.
ACTGCAGAATATGGCACCATACATGTAGAACCTGCCTCCACATACACAGAATTTGTCTAAAATACTCTTTCCATTAAGACAAAGCTCATTTGGACCCACGCTTCCTCCTTGGAATGTACACAGCATTGATTTACACTTCAGTAGTAATAACTTCAGCTATTAGACTGCTCTTAGTATCCTTTTTAAATTGGCTTCAGGCATTTGGGGAGTCATTGTCAGGCCATCTAGAATGTAGATAAAGGGATCCTATAGCAGAGTAATATTCTGTATAAACTCCAGTCTAGGGATGATGATATATTTCCCATAACTCTTGCATTGCGGGCATTCCGATAACATGTGGACAAAGTGTTCCAGATTATATATTACATGATCAGCCCTTATTATTCAAAACACTGGCAGAGTGAATCCCCTTCAGAGTCTATATCTGCAATGTAATTGTGTTTTTAGAGAAGACCTTAATCACCTAGCGATTATTTTGACTGCAAGTACAAACACTATCCTGGGCTTAGCCTGATATTTGAGTGTTTGACTCTCAGAGTTCCTTCATCATCCTTAGTTAGGCAACATTATCCTGCAGAATGATTTTATCATTTTCTAAAAAAGTATTTTAAAAAGCTAGAAATATCAACTATACTGTATTAGATGAGTCATGATTGTTTAGTAAAGTGTACCTCAGTGACATGTCCAATTCCCAATATTCCACAAATGAGTGAATAGTCATCTAATTTGCCTAATTCTGTAACCAAACCACAAAAGAATTATCCTTCTGGTAGCTGTTGAAATACTCTGGCTGAATGGCAGAATCAAAATGCCAGAGATTGGGTCAACATTAAAATATAGATTATGGCTTAAATTTTTAAATTTCCTTAATGTTGCATCAGTTGCAAATCATGACAATGAAACACAACTTCATTCCTTACCTTGTAAACTCAAGAGTGGTTAAAATTCTGGGTAGTTTCCTTTAGCTCCTTTCAAATTAATATCACAAGGACTATGTCTGAAGGGAATAATTTTGCAATTTTCAAGATGGAAACTATAGATTAACACACAAGATTATTTCATGACAACTGCTGGAGTTTTTCTCTCAGACTACCAGAAAGACAAAGGACAGGTCCCCAAACGTGTAACTTCAGAATGCTAATTTGTATTTTATGTTATCAACATAAGGTTAACTATCAATGATAACTGAGATGCTGAAGTTCTGTGAATGTTGATTGCTTAATACAAGATAATGCATTACTTTTTTCTTCTGGGCAGACTATTATAGAGAGACACGTAATTTAAAATAACCAGAATTGTAGTGCAGCTGGAAGTCAAGGGTAACATAACCATATCATGTGACAAGTTTGCACATATTAATATATTGACATTGAGACACTGCTACAACTAGCAACAAGAAAACACACATAAATGCACACACTTGCATTTTACCTTTGGGTAGGACTCCTACATTTTTCCTAATTGCGTTTACTTATTTCCCCAATATTTCATCACAAGATGTCTTACCTGAAAGTTGGGTTAGAAGCTCAGGAGTTGCAAACACAGACAGAAGTGGTTTCTGTGGCACCATGGATGCGTACCGAGGAGCTCCTCCCCTTTTTCAAGTTCCCTGAAGCATTGGCTCTTCTCTGCTTGGCTTGCATGGAAAACCTGCGGGAACAAGGGATTGTGCTGCTCAGTACAAGTTAATACCTTTGCCAGAAGCAGAAGCACACATGGAACAAAGTGAACTGAAACATTTCTGAGTTTCTTACTGCAAATGACATAACATTGATTTCAATGCCACACTGAAAGAGTTCTGGCATTATAAACAGACTATAACAGATTCCTACTAATCTAATCTCTGGAGCACGTTGCAATTCCCAAGTAGCAGCTGATACATTCCCAAGTGAACTAGATGACCTCCAGAAGTTCCTTCCAACCCAAATTATTCTATGATTATATAAGCATTTTGAATCATCATTTTCGTGCTGTATCACTGGTGTTAAGAACGCCATTTAGCATGCTCAGAAATAAACTATGCAGTGACCAACTTGTAGTTAGAAGAATGCAATTTAAAACACATTTTCTTCACAGATAATACGATATGTGGTCTTCCCAGGAGTAACTCTCATGACCTATTCCAGTCACAACCCTTATTTATAGGTGGTGATGGAATGAATGAAAGCCTGCTGTTCCATATTGAGAACTTTTTGCGATGCAATAACTGAAGCAGCCATCACAGAAAATTAGGTCCCTCTATGATTCTGCATGAAAACAACTTGAGGAGTCTCTCTGTACTAAGTGATTTACAGTAGAGAAATATTTCTCACTGCTACACAGAGGGCCCAAATTGAATCTTTGATGGAATGGCTGCAATTCTGAAGCAGTGCAACGATGTCCTCAGGATGGCCTATATATTCATAAATTTTTTTGGGGAGTGGGTTGCACAAGAAGATGGAGTCACCACAAGACTGGAGTCTTTGATAAGAAAAGTTAGAAAATATATAACTAGTTATTCTTGAGAAATATAGAAGAATGGGTGAAGTGACAAAACACAGAAGACGAGGGAATGGAAAAAAAGAAGAGATTATAAAGTAGTTCCTTCTTTTAAATTTCTGGGAAAACTCTGAAACAAATTATCTGTATTCTGTAAAGATAACAAGCAGAAGAGTTTGACACTTTGTTCTTGAGGACTGGCTGCTGAACCACTCTAATTTTCTTCTACAAGGAAGGAGGTTTTGTGGTCAGGAAACAATAGCTGTTATTAAGCTTTAGAGACATTTCTGATTATTATAAGATATCTTGTACTTAAGCTAAGAAAACATGGTTCAGATAAAACAATGCTAGTGTGGATACAAAATCAGTTTGAAAACTGTATTCAGAGTATTTATCAAAGGTTCATGGCCAGAATGGGAGGGTGTACGAAGTGAGGTTCCACAGGGGACTGGGGTTGGTACTATTCAATATTTTCATTAGTGACCTCATTGATGGAATAGATTATGCTTATTACATCTGCAGACAGCATCAAATTGTGAGTATGCTGGAAGGCAAGATTAGAATTCAAAATTATCATGACAAATAGGAGAAGTAGTCTGAAAAATAGGATGATGTTCAAAAGGGACAGATTCATCAAATTTCACATAGGCAGCAACATTCAACAGTATGTGATGAGTGGATAACTAAGTAACAATTCTGTATAAAAGAATTCAGGGACTACAGTGGATCATGTATAGCTTCTATCAAAGTTGGACCTCAGATGTGAAAGAACAGGCAAGAACTAGACCTGTATATTTCTGTTGTCTTAAGCTTTATCTGACAGAAGAAAGTCACGTGCAAATACTAATAGATTATTAAATTAACCTTCCATATTATGCTTTAAAATCCTTCTAGGTGCAGACATCCAAAGCTTAATATTTCTGTGCAAGAGGTGCAAGGCTATTGAAGAGATACCTTTACTACCAAAGTCTTGGTTTTGAATTGCTGATAAGAAGAGTTGCTGACAGGAAGAATTTTGCCTCACTAATTCCAAACTATGGGTTACTTTAGGAAGAGGGTGACATGATCAGTTGCTTTGATGCACTTGAATGACAAGAGTGGCGTGAACATGCATTAAGTGTCTGATCCTCCATACTGGCACAGAAAGAAAGTCAAATAGTAGTGTCTTTTAGGTGGTTGTAAATAACGGACTTCAAAGAAAAAATATTGGTTAACAGGCCTTCTGCCAGAAAAAGTCCATCTATACTGAATCCACTGGGGAAAACTGCCTGAAAAGAGTTTATTTATATGAAAATATGACTGTTGTCAAGGTCAGTAAAACTTATTGTGATGTGCTGAGTAAGTCCTATTTGTGCAAGACTGATCTGCATCAAGGGTACCTTGAGTTTACCCAATAATCCTGTCCTTCCATTAATTTTTAGACAGATTGATAATGTTAGTCTGGAATCAGTTAATCTGTGACAATCTCTTTAATATCACTATATTTGCATATCTCGGGCATCTTTAACATATCTATGTCATTCTATTTAGATACTGGTATAATGGTCTAATGCAAACATCAGACAAGATGAGGGTTCAACATTAGAGCATAGTTTTACTGGGAAAAGAAACCAGCCCTTATGCTATATGTGTGGGTGTTATCTGTCTTTTCCCTGTCTTTTTTATCCATTCTGATGCTATCCATGCTGCATTTGAAATAGGCACCCGGCTCCAATTTGCACCAAGATGAATGATAAATAACAGCGGGAAAACTCATTTCACGTAATTTTCAGTAACACGATTTACTAAAATGGCATCAACAACTAATATTATGTAAAACTGCTATCACATCCGAAAACATGGGAGAGTATTATGTAGGGCATAAGTAACAACCAGATAAGGCTATTGCATATAGTACTTTCTCTCTGACCCCAGTTCATTAGAGAAAAAGCAGTGATTTAAACTACCTAGCTAACCTCTTCCAGAGCTATAGTTTATAATCATAAATCAGGCATGTGACTACCTGAAGGCATCAGGGACTTTGCTGCTACACTATGTTACTGAGCTAGGAAGGAAGGAAGGAAAGTTCCTATTATTGGATCATGCAGTAGACATTGGTGCTTGAAATTTCCACTTACACTACATTAGCTTGAGGCAGTTCATTTGCTAAAATAAAAGAAACAAAGTGTAAAATATTCACTGACTTGCTCAACAAAGCAATCAACGAAAGAGAGAAAGAGAAAGAGGGAGGGAGAAAGGGAGTGTGATTTTTCCCCCCCTGCTATCACACTGTTGATAAATACCATTAGTGTTTTAAAATTATCTCACCCATTCAGTTTAAATTTAAAAGTATTAGTGGTATTATCAGTCAGTCTATCCATCTCCCTTTATTTTGTCTGTCTCCTGCTTCTATTTTGTGTGAAATTTCAAGAGATGAATCCCATTTTCTATTAATTCAATGGCTGTCATCTTGCATTGCATCATGTAGCCCAGATCACAACAATGAAATCTAAGGGTTTAAATTAATAATATTGCAACACATCACTTTGTAAAGCGTTGTACTCATCCATATCTAGCCAGCTCAGGTACCTTGCCTCCAGTCTGATGTCTTTCACTAGCAGCTCTGGGTGGGATTACACCTGTACAGTTGCAAACAATTTGTAATTGGTAACCGAATACTCAGACTTCATGGTGGATAGCATTGCTTTAATAGGGTGTTGAGATTTAACAAGATGTTTTTGCTTAAAAATAAAATAGTTGGGAAAAGCTTCAGGGAATATGAGATCTCTGTTCTCTGAGTGGCATTTTCCACACCTACAAATATATGCTGACAGGTAACTGTATTGCATTACAATTGCCTTACATACAATGTCAGCTAAAGCTACATGGAAAGTCAGCATCTTGGAGCACCTATGCATCATGAAACAGCTGATAGATTGGGTTAACTATTAGAAGTTCAGATATAATTTCATTATAGCCACTAATCCATGAAAAGGANGCTGACAAACACATGAAGCTCTTGGTAAGCAGGCAGGCACAGAATTATATGGCATTCATTAGATAGCTGCTAATCGTCAAATAAGTTCCAGCCCAACCTGCTGAGTGTAAATGCAAATTTACCACCTTTGGAGCTGCCTCATTGTACAGCTATTGATTTATGTTTGAAAGGGAGTTAAAAAAAAAGTTGTCTTTTGAAGCCTTACTATCTGAGCATGGCTCCTTTGTCCAGGTGTCTTGGGGATCTCTTGCTGCAATTTTGATCTTTGTATTCCAAAAGCCTTAGAGAGTCAATTCAGGTAACTTAAAAGTGAGATATAATCAGAAAGGATTTGGAAATAAAGTCTTTGCCTTGTCACATTAATGCGGCCCTATCAAGTCGCAGTTTATCAAGAGGCAGCTCACAAGGTTTTAATGAGCATGCTGCCTGTTCTTGTACAATACTAATTAATCCCATTTTTTCACACTGGTGTGATTGCTTCATGAAACCCGCATTGTTTTATGCTCAGCAGCAAAGCGGGCTCTCACTGATTAAATCTCCTTCCCAGAGCTGGAGCCTGACAACTGAATTATACCTTGCTCAAAATAATAATGGGTATCAGCTAATAAATACGGTTTAACACACACAAAACTATGCAGCCAAAATCACACCACAAAATAGGAGTTTGACTTATAGGCACAGCAGTGTTTCATTAAACATCTGTATTATAATTCACTGGTTTTCCAACTGATGTAATAACTTAATTGATGAGAACAAAGACAAGCTTATTTATTCACCCAATTGCTTGCTTCTTGACTAACGTTTTTCCTTGGTGTTATTGTGGAAATAAATATGCAATATTCTTTTTATAGAAGTCTAATTTAGGCCCTTTTTTTCCCCTATTGAGAAGTCAACATCACAATCTGTTTCTGACAAGTTCTTGCTGCAGTGAAGCAGACCGCATTATGATAAGACAGCAGTGTGTTGTTTACCCTAATGTTCAGACATTCCAGCAAAGGTGAGAGAGGTGTGATGCTTCAGGCAGTTAATAATGAATAATTGTCTGCAAATTTACATTACAGGGTTCAAAAAGCTTGTTTTCTCTCTTTTCCCTTTCCCATTCTCCCACATGATTTAAAGCTTCTTCCACCTCAGCCAGGGAAGGGATAACTGCAAAGTACTAATGAGAAGTACAGCGCTTTTCTCTGCAAGACCAAGTAAAATTATGGATGTTATAGATATAGAATAATTTGGGGAAAATAAAAAAAGCCTTTTCTTTCCTAATTGACAAATACAAAAAGATATTTTTACTCATTTACAATTCATTGGTCACATGTTGCAGACTAAGATAGTCAAAACTTAATGTCTCGTTTTGCTTAAGAACCCCTGAAGAAAGCTACTTTACCACTTCGATGGTATTTCCTTCAGAAAGTGGTCCCTGCAGCCAATAAAACAGAAAAGCAATCATTAACCTTGGATTTAATATAGATTTATACACGTAGCTTTGGATACCCTGGGAGAAACTGTTTATTATTTGTCTCTCATTTGTAACAGTGCCAGAATAAAAGGGTGGGATTTTTCAAGGGAGGAGTCCTACCTCCATCCCCTCCTGTACCATTAACTGAATTTTGCAGCTGAATTTAATAAAATAAAAATTCATAAAAGTTTCAAAAATACATAGAATTTACTCCTAACATCACCTTTCTGAATTATTTACAATCTAAAGAGTTTCTAGTGACAGTTAGGCCAATAGAAAAAGTGCAGAATAAAAATATTTTTCATTAATTGCTGTCATATAAACGTTTACACTGGCCATCTTGGGGGTTTAGGAGTACTGGTGCAGCTAGCGCTTCTATAGATTTAACAATCACTCTGAATCCTTATGAAAAGGTGACTTGAACAACAAATTGGAAGGAATGCATTCAATTATAAAGGATAGATGAGAAGGTGCTATGAGCAAAGGCTTGGAATAAGGTAAAAAGCACCAATTTTTAATTGTGCTGCTTTTTAATAGAATTACCAAAATGAGAAACAAGAAACCTTAGGAAATGATAGCAGAGAAAAAAAAAAATCCCTTTCTTCTCAATTATTCTGATTTCATTCCTGTTGTTGTGATACCATAATTTAGCTAAGTCTTTCTAGTCCCCATTCAAATCTTCAGCTGATGCAAGATGCGACCGTCCCCTGAGGATCTCGCCCATGCAGTCTTCCAGATCTTCCCCTCCAGACCAGATTAGCATTTCCACGTTACTCACATGGGCATGAAGCGAGAGCATTGACTGCCTATGGTTCTACCAGATCAGGAATCCTCACCTCTCCCTCCTGACTACGGCACTACTTTATTACTTCACTAAGCATGGTTTTTCACGATGGAATATGCAATTGCTTATAATTCTAGTAGAAGAGTGGGAAGGGACATAAAGGCTAACAAAGCAGAACGTTTCTCCCCCCGGTCCATAGTCAGTTTGCAGAGGCAGAAGTTCCTGGGGAATCAGGCACTATATCTATGCTCATGAATGTTGTAACTCTATGACAGATCAAGCTATAATTAGATCATGACCTATGTCTGATATTAGAATTTAATTCGTAGAATTGATGTGCAGTATGAAATAAAAATAATTAAAGAGAATAATTAATTTATATCAGGAAAACAATATTAGCCATCTGCAACGATGACTTCTCCATGCACAAGTGACATACATATTGGCAGGAAAATGCCCAAACAACTTATTTATACTTTTTATGTATAAACATACATGAAAGATACTTTTGGGGCCCAGATTCAAACTATTTTTAAAAATTTGCTCGTAACAGCAGAAGGATTTGAGCCTATCTCTATATTAAATAGCTACTACATTATTTTCTAATAATTCTGTTCAGGAGAAAACCAACAACTTTCCCTTCTTCTAGAGAATCTAATTATTCAGTGACAGCAGTTGGCTGACTTGGGCACAACACAACATGTCAATTTTCAGTTGCTTACACAGTATCACAGAAACTGTTAGAAATTGTTTTGAAATCTGGCATACTTTTCAGTCATCCTAATTCCTCCAAGTGAGCCAAACCTGATTACATTTGGCTCACCCACAAAAGATCTGCAAGATGGGGAGAAGAACAAGTAGGAAAGAGAATAAAAAAACAACAAGATTTCCTCCCCCCTGCTTTCAGCTATGTCTTGCTCTAACAGTAATCTCCTATATTACCTGAAACCATATGGATTTTCATTTTCTAAACTAAAATCCTTGATTTAAAAAAAAAGTTTCTGGAATATTAATACCACATCTACAGCAGGAAATTATAATCTGTCCATGAAGCAATAAACCTCCTACTTCAGGGGATAGTTCACAAATATAAATTCTTTTGAAATTTATGTCTGAACCCACCTTTCCCCACGCTAACGTATGCTGGGCCCCAGTTACAGCGTGAGACTAAGCGCAACGAGAGCATCATTACCAGATTTATCATACGCAGGGTATTTTTGGAATAGCCAGCTTCAGAACACAGTAAGTGCATGATGCAAGTAGGTAAAACATTCCAAGTCTGAATGTGAATTCAGATGCCACAGTGAAATTACACTGAATTTCATCAGATGAGAACCTGGCCATTTATATGGGAACTATTCTACTTTAGCAACATATTGCCACCCCGTTGGCAATGTTCACTAAAAGGACTGTTAAAGTCTTCCTTTAACATCAAATGAATTTGATGCCTTTCCTTTTGAATTTAAATAGGAGACATTTATGTTTATTACAAAATACTGTACTTTTCTAGTTGCCAAAAATATACAGCTCTAAGTTTAGAGACACAGATCAAAACTCTTGTTTCCACTATGAAACGAAGAAAGCTTACTTATCTTTAAAGCAAGGAAGTTTAATTCAGTCTCTTTCCACTGTAACTACAGGATTTTAAGATTTTTTTGGGTTTTCTAGGATTCTTTCTTTGACAGACAAATGGAAAAAAATGTGAGGGCCATCATTCAAATGTTTGTGGACCCTTTTAGCTAACGGATTCAAATCTGTAATTCTGCACTTGTCAACAATTCTTCAATCATATTAAGACTGCATAAGTCAGTTCAGTCCAAATCTTCTAGGACTCTGTTCTGCAAAGCAAATAACATTCCCCCAAGCGGTAAATGCATAGTCATGATATCTAATTCTCAGGTTCTCTCAATGCTTCCTTGATTTATTTTTTTTTTAATTTTTTTTTTAATAGAGACAGATTTCTGGTAGGTGTGGCTCCATTTACATAAAACCTAGTCCCCTTCATCCACACAAACAAAGATATTCACAAGAGCATAATTTTAGAGCAATCATCTGTGTTCTTCAAGCTAATACCAGACCTCTTTACACTAGGTTTTCAGAGATAAGTCTGTGCCTTATTGTAAGTAGCTTATAAGGTAAATAGTTTAAAAGTTTAATTATATTTATGTCTTTACAGAAGCTTGCCTCTCCCTTTCCACATTACATTATTAAATGAAAAGCTGAACTAATCAGGGAAGTTTTGTACAAATGAAATTCAATGAACATTTTGAGGAAGTTTCATATACGTGCTTCTCTTTGAACGAAGATGATCGACAGCTATGCTGAGGAAATTACTGCCTGCATTTTCAGAGGCCTATAGCATGGCAAGTCCTGCACAAGGTCCGCAACCCAACAAGTCCCTTAAATACAGCATTAGCTTGGACAGATGTTTCAGTTCCCACCTCAGTTGTAATGCAATTTGCAACATGCGTA